>WEIT01014766.1:255067-427551 GCA_013389985.1 Dryoscopus gambensis | reverse complement strand
CGCCCGGACAGCGCTGGTCCGGCCCGGCGGGGCCGGGACGTGCCGGGCTGGAGCCGCTCGGGACATTGTGGGGGCAGGAGGCGAGTGGGGACAGCTGATGCCAGCACAGCACCTTGCACCAAGTCTTGTGCGAGGGGCAGCTTGTCTGCAGCCCCCGCAGCTCAGTGCTGCTGGTCTGCTGTCCCCTCGGTGTGCCTGAGTATGCCAGCCCGCCTCTCCATCAGCTTTTCTGAGAGCCGTGGCCCGGGCGCTGCCTTGTCACCCACTGCTGAGATGGCTGCAAGTGCCCCAGCTTCTGTGAGGCAGCCAGAGCAAGGGGAGCCCCTCTTCACGTTCTCTTTAGCCAGGTCTGAGGTAGAGGTGGAGATCTGTTTATGCTTTGGGATGGGAGGTTCTCCTCTTCTATGTGGCCTTAAGGTTCATTTGGGCACTGGAGGGATTGAGGTGGAAGTGTCCTGGAGACAGGTTTTGGATCCATGCACTGGACAATAGGGAGAGGAGGAACAGGTGCAGGAGAGATGTGGGTTCTGTGCCAGTTGGACAAGACATGGATGCTGCTTATCTGTCAGCAGTGGGGCTCGCTGTCACAGAAGTTGACTGTCTCTCTTGTGTCTCCTGTTTTCCACCAGGGAAGGGAAACTACTGGACCTTAGATCCCAACTGCGAGAAGATGTTTGACAACGGGAACTTCCGTCGCAAACGCAAGCGGCGATCTGAGCCCAACGCCCCCACAACCGCTGCAGCAGCCTCCTCTCTGGGGGGCCTGAAGGCCGAGGAAGAGCGACCCATCCCAGCCACAGGCAAACCATGTGGAAACAGCCCACCCCCGGAGCTGGACCCCTCACCTTCTGCCAGGGACCATCCCAAAAGCTCCTCTCCCTCCAGTATCATTTCATCCACCCCTAGCTGCCTCAGCACCTTCTTCAGCGGCATGAGCTCCCTGAGCGGCGGAGGCAGCCGGCTGACGGGGGGTCTCAGCGGTGACCTGCATCACAGGAACTTCTCTGCTGGACAGCTGAGCAGTGGCACTTTCACACCTTCCAGCAGCTCTTCTCAGGAGGTGCCTTCCCCAGACCAGCTGCAGAGGGTCGCAGGACCTTCCCCTGCCTACTACAGCTCCTTCCACCCCAGCAGCGGCAGCCAGGGAGCCCAGTACAACCACTACTACAACTTCACAGTCAACAGCCTCATCTACACACGGGATGGGACAGAGGTGTAGGGTGCTGGGGCAGTCGGCTGGCCAGCGCTGCAAAGGGAATGGGAGTTGGACCATGCGCTTTTGCAAACAGCATTTCAATGTGGACACTTCCCAGGAGTTCTTCCAGGAAGACGGATCTTCTCATCTTTTAAGAAAAGAACACTCCTTAAGCACCAGCAGAAGGCAGATGCAAAGTTTTTTTCCCCATCCTGGAAAATGTTAGGTGGTGTAGATGGTTTGCCATCTAAATTCTGCAGGCGTGAACTGAATTAATGTTTTCAGAGGTTTCTAATCCTGAATGTAGAACAAGAAGTTTAAAAACCATAGCCATAAAGTGGTACTGACGAGAGCCAAGCGTAGACATCCAGTGAGTCTTAGAAGAGAACAGGAGAAAAAAAATGAAGAGATTTCTTATGAAGTGCCTTGTACAATGTATTAAAAAAAACTCTTCTGCCAGCAATTGCCTCTGTAAGCCCTTGCTTGTGCCCTGATCCTGCAATATGCAATGCACAGGGGGATACCCTGTATAAACACCCACCCAAAACCTCCTCAAACTCACGGAGGGTCTTCCTGTGTCTGGTGTATTGTACAGCAGGGCCATGTCTTGTAAAACAATCTTCTTTCTCTGAGCTTAGTACCAAAGATAACTCTAGCCACGCAGCTTTAGCACAAGAATAAACACTGGGGTATTTTTATACATATTTGTACGTAATGTAACTCTTCTGTACATACGTTTCTATGTGGTTTTATATTTGTAAATTATGCTCTGGAGCTGTACTTATTTATAATGTGTTTTAAACTTTGTTAAAGTTTATTTTACTTTGTTCCCCCCTTTTTGTTGTTTTATTTGTTTTGAATTTTTTGTTGGTTTTGTTTTTGTTTTTAGTGTATTACTGAAACTTTTCAGGCTGAACAGCTGTTGGGAATAAAATATTAACAATTGTTAGATATTGGCCTGGTTGTTCATCAGTATGTTTGAGGTATTTTAAAACTCTGTGGGAGACAGGCTTCTCTTTCACATCGTTTGGGATAAAAGGTGTAAAAGGTTATGTACAACTTCTCCTGTTCAGTGAGACAGGAAAAAAACCTGCCTTGCTCCTAAAGGAGACACCTCTGAGCTGGTTTGCAGTTTCTTGGAGTCTCACTGTGCAGTGTGGGCACGCTTGCGGTTTTTGTTTGTTTTTCTCAGCGGTCTGAATCGCAACTGTCCTTTTTCAGCCCGGTTTGGTTAAAAAAAACAAAAAAAACAAAAAAAACAAAAAACCCCAAACTTGCAACAGTAGAGGAGGCGGGACTGGTTCCAGCGCGGTGCCAGCTAGCAGGACGCTCAATCCGTTTTGCAGATCAGTTTGTCTGATGGGATTGCACCTGCTTACGCTGTCGGCCGGGGAAGAGGTGGGACCAGTCAGCTAGAGGGCCAGGCAGCGCCTCTGAGAACCCTTCCTGATTTCCTGCTGCTGGGAAAGGAGAATCCATCCTCCAGTAGCCATTACGCTAAACAATCAACCCCTCCTTCCTGCCGTGTTCACGAGCTGTTTGTCGGGGGCTGTGTGCTGTTAGAGCATAAATGTGTCTCCATGAGGAATGCAGCATCAATAATGAAGTTAAGCATGAAATTGCAGCTGTTTAACGTACAGGCATCTGCCGTGATTTAGGGCCATCCCTGCGGGCTATTCAGAGCACAGAATAGTTGGCAGCGCCTCTGCACTGGCTACCTGCAGAACATACAGGGCAGTGATGCAAGACAAACCGCTGGCCTGATCCGAAATATAATGAAGCCATGACGAAACATCAGATGACTTCCATGTGCTTGGGATCGGGACCAAGTACTTGCCCCAGCACTGGCCAACCGCCCTTTGTGCAATTGCTGAGACCAGTGGGTGGGGGCAAGTCCTGCCTCACCCCCCTCCCCCTCACCCCTTCCCAGCACAGATACCATCTTCCTGGCTTTAGGGGTAATTCCTCCGGATTTTAATTCCATCTCAGGTGACGCAGTGGCAGTGATAATGGGAGGGAAAGGGCAGACTACCACTAGGAAAAGGACAAGGTGGTCAGTCTTCAATCCCGCCAGGCGTGGAATAGCTTTATTTGGAGTTTGGGCTGCTGAGTTTGATCTAAGAGCAGTGGAGGGATTCCCAACACCTCTGGAAGGTTTAAATCCCATCCCTAAGTAAGACAGGAATTGCATACTTGTGTATTTAAGTGACCATTTAACCCCTCTCCACTCTGCCAGCCTG
Source organism: Dryoscopus gambensis (assembly GCA_013389985.1). Lineage (NCBI taxonomy): Eukaryota > Metazoa > Chordata > Aves > Passeriformes > Malaconotidae > Dryoscopus > Dryoscopus gambensis. Next base: position 424,116 of record WEIT01014766.1, on the reverse strand, counting down.
CTCTCAGACCTTAGCAAGCGCTGGGCCAATGCAGGATGCTTGTGTGTGTCCAGTTCATGCTCCACCACCCAGATTTACTTCAGCATTTACCCTCAGTCACTTCCATCAACTGTGTCTCTGCAGGCATTACCCATAAATGTTTGAGGATCCAAAATCAATGGCAAATTCACTTTGCCACTTCCACAACAGTGTTTCTGCAGAGTACCCATAAACACTTTTCCTGAGGATCCCAAATCTGGCAAATGTGTGTTGCTGGGTGGCCTGCACCTGGCAGTATGTCCTCAGCAATGTCCCATGGCTCAGCAGACCTTGTGCCACATCGTTGGCAGGGGCGTAGCCAGAACCTGCCAGAGCAGAGTCAGAGAAGGATTCACCCACCACAGTGCTCCAGCCCTGCTCCTGGGGGATGGTGGTGGGCTCGAGGGAGGCTTTGGCAGGTCTGACTGTCCCCAGTGCACCTGCCCAGCCATTAGCACAAAACCCTGCTTCTTCCAGGGAAAGTACATCCTTAGCTGTGGCCCTTCCTGCAAAGGAGCCACTCCCCGGCGTGCTCAAGGTAAAGGGACACTTGAGAGGAGACTCCAGCAAATAGACACCCACTCTGCAGAGGAGATGAGTGAATGAGCTGGTGGCAGCCTTTTTGGTTTCCTCTTGCCATTAAAAGAGACTTCTTTCTAGCAAATCTTGGGAGAGGGAGGGCAAGAGGATTGAGTTTAATGAAAGGCACTTGAAAGCAGCAGGGCTTTTGTCATTGGTTTAGGGATTTGCTGAGATTCCCCAAGTGAAGGAGGGGGAAGACAAAGGCAATTAGCCTGCTGTCCCATCCTGAGAGTCCCCCCTCCCCTGTAAATGCCAAGGCCATGCCTGGGTTGGACAGTTCTCCATGACAATAAGCCTCTTCCCAGCCTGAGTCAGGTGATGGCCCAGAAGCCCGGGGCATAGCCCACTCCAGGGAAGTCAGCTGAGAATTGTCCTTCCTTAGGAGAAAGGCTCAAACTTCAGGCCTCCATCCTCTCTGTTCTGGCAGCCATGGGGATCGCCATGTAAAATGCATCCTTCACAGAACTTCTGACTTTAGGGGAGCAGTGATTTCATGCAGATTAGCTGGTAGCCCACAGATGCCAGCTGCTGATCACCAAAGTTAAGCATTGCAAAAAAATCTCATCTTTGCTTGTTTTCTCCACTCTTTAAGCATCCAGAGAGATGCCACCCCAGCCGTGGTACTCAGTGTGAAGCCATGACTGTGCTGATGACCACAAGCACAGCTGCCTGGTACCTCTGCAACACTCCCAGCAGGGACTGCGGCTCTTCCACCACACACAGCTGCTAAAAAAGGCATTCCCTGCTTGAAAAGAAGCACAGTCCAGAGGCGCTTCAAGAGATGCGTTGGATCAGTAACACAGATGCTTACTGGCTCCTACGTGTGGCACTTCTCCAGCACGGGGTCGTTTAACTCTGCTCAGCGCTGGCCTTATCGACCTGCCAGCAGAGGTTCGGGCAGGCACCCACTGCAGGTCTGCACTTGAGCTGCTTCGCAGTACAAAGGCTCTGCCAGTACAGCTGGATCAGCCCAGTCCCCTAGAGGAGACCCAGCTCCCATCAACAAAGGGAACTCTTGTGCCAGTAAAGTTAAACCCCCCACCCCCAGCAGCACCAGCGTTGCGGGGCGGTGGGAGGGGATTCCAGAGGCAGAACACAGCCATCCGCGCTGGGTTTCATCGCCCGCCAACTCCTTTAGAAGTGGGGCTTCAATTACTGCCACTGGCCATGGATTGTGGTTTGCTTCTCCTCTGAAGGAGGAGGCTTTGATTTGCCCTGTCGCTCACCAAGTCCATGGAATTTGGCTGCAGTGTGTTGCGCCTGTAGAGAAGGTTTTACAGCATTTTTTTTTAAAATGCTGATTAAGGGTGATTTTCCCCAGAAATTTTTAGGAATAGTTCAAATGATACAGCAGTGTTGTAGGAAACTACAGGTATCCTGCCCTTGGCCTCTCTGTATTTCTAGAGGTAAAAAAAATCTCCATCAGACTTCTTGAGGTAAGGCCCTAGAAACTCTGCAGATCTCACCTGACTTCGAATGTGATGTACCTAAATTCTGCCTGCTCAAAAATGGAAGCTGGTCCTGTCTGTCTTGTTCTGACAGCACAAAAAATAACAGGGACAAAGACTCATTTTGTAGCTTGACCAAAGAGAGTCAAATGATAATCAGGCCTGGTTGGTAGTCCATGGATGGCTAACACCTCAGCTAGAAATAGATGGAGACTGCAGTTGTTGGGAAATTTTTATTTCTCCATAGCTTTTGGGGAATAAAAAGACTAGTTTTATTGCCCTGTTAGAAAATCTCTTCAAAACTGATTTTTTGGTCAATTTTTTTTTCCTGATTGCTAAAAGAAGGAAGACATGGATTTAGCTTTCCTTTCTTGTCCTGTTTGGCAGAAATCTCCATCAAGCTGAATTTCCACCCCTGCTCCCCTCCTCAACATTTTCTATTGAAAGGAAGGTTGATGGAATGTTTTTGACCAAATTACTGAGCGCAATATTCACCTGGGTAAGGTGACGAGAATTTGCCCCTCAAGGAATAACTGAAGTGTAATGTAAAACATCAAAGGTGTTGGGTTTTTTTTTCCCTTATACCTGAGCTATCTCTGAATCATATCAAATAATCTTCTCGTTTCATAACACCATACAATGAAGGCTAAAAGTGTATGTGATCTGCTTTGTGTACTGCTGAATGGATGATTAAACTGTCTAACCTGAGGGATAGTCATCCAGGACCTGCCTCAAACACAGTGAAGTCAGGGGAAAGACTCCCACTGACTTCAGAGGGCTTTGGAGCAGACCCATAATCAGCCAGGCTCTCATGTACTTCAGGTGGTGTCTACAAGACTTCCTGGGGACATGTAAAAGGAGCTAAAGATTGAACATCTGTGAAATAAAAGTTGTAGGCCTGATCCAGGCAATTGGCAGAAGCTGTCTCCCTGTCCACCCTGGCTCCTCGGATCACTTCCCCTTTCCTGCTGTCCATTGTGTCTGGGATTTATTGACAAAGCAAAGCTCTCGCCGTGCAGCCAATCCACGTTTGCAATAACAGTGACAAATCAGGTCAGGCCTGATGCTTAACCTGCCCTCAGACCCTTCAAGGGGTGCTGATTTTATATCTAATTAAAGTAAATAGCTGCGCTGAGCTGGGCCATTTCCCTCCCAGGCTGGTTCAGAGGGTGGCAGAACCCACACCTCACCCCACCACCTGAGGGTCACCACAAAGAAGACACAGGGGTAGCGCCTCAACTCCAAACCAATGCAGGGAGTCAAAGTGAACACAGAGCAGAACCAAGCTTGGGCTTCCTTCAGTGGAGTGAATGATGCTCAAATGGGGATAAATTACACTCCCTGTGTGTGGAAATGACATTTAAACTCATGAAGTGTTATTCTAGTCTAGACAACGGACATCTAATGAAGCTGTCAGGCAGCAGGTTCAAAGCAGACCAGAGGAGGAGATGCCTTACTGGTGATGGAGATACCCTGGGGATCTCCTTATTTCAGGAGATTGGGTCTAAAAAAAAACCAACTGGCTAAGTTAGGGGAGACAAGTTCCTCTCTGCAGGTACCTGGAGAGCTAATTTAGGCCAAGCTTTTAGACTCCCCCAGGGCAGGAATTCATGGATATCTGCAGATATGGGACATCTGTCATGTGGGGTCGTGTATCTGGTTACAAATAGCACCATGGTCACCAGAGATGGTGGTTTTAAAGCAAAACACAGCTCTAATCCATCAGTGAGCATCCTTTGTCATGGGAGAAGCTCCTGCCAGGGAATTTCTTTGAGGTGGGATAGGAAGTATTGATGAGCTTTTTTACTCATTTTATTCCTGTTCATTCACTGCTGTAGTCTGTGCAAGCACCTTCGAGCAGTGCAACATGATCAGTGTATTGTCTCTTGCCTGCTGCAAGAACTGCTCATGAAGTGTAAAGCTTTTGGGTTTAGTGATCTGCTGAGCCACTTAGATGCTCACGAGTCAGTGGGATGGAACGGGACTCATTCAAGGGTGCTGAGGAACCTGGCAGAAGAGCTCACCAAGCCCCTCTCCATAATTTATCATCAGTCCTGGCTAACTAGGGAGATCCCAGACAGCTGGAGGTGCCAGTGTGACACCAATGCACAAGAAGGGCTGGAAGAAGGATCCAGGGAACTCCAGGACTGTCAGGCTGACCTCAGTGCCCGGCAACGTTATGGAACAGATCATCTTGAGTGTGATCCCAGGACAGGCAAGGGATTAGACCCAGCCAGCACAGGCTTAGGAAAGGCAGGTCCTGCCCGACCAACCTGATCTCCTTTAATGACCAGGTGATTCGCCTGGGGAATGAGGGGAAGGCTGTGGATGTGTCTATCCAGACTTGAGCAAAGCCTTTGACACAGTCTCCACAGCACATTCCTGGGAAAGCTGGCAGCCCATGGCTTGGACAGGTGCCCAGAGAGGTGGTTGTTCCTGGAGGTGTTTAAGGAAAGACTGGATGTGGCACTGAGTGCCATGGTCTGGTTTGACATGGTGGTGTTCAGTCATAGGATGGACTTGATAATCTCAGAGGTCTTTTCCAACCTAATTGATTCTGTGATTGTTTTCAGGGAAATACTGTTTCTTATTTATCCAGTCTGTTCTCCTATTCTCCTAGAACAAGTTGTTTGTGAAGGGCAGCCTGGCTGGAGATGGCGGGGGGTGAGAGTTGTGATGCACTGAGATTTGCAGCTCCACTGTCCCCAGCAGTTTTGAAACTGAGCTCAAATTATTATTTGGTCTGTAACATCAAAACCACCAGATGTCTCAGTGGCAGAAGGCTGGACCTTTGTTGGGCAACAGGAGAGCAACACTCCTGAGAGAGCTGTGGTGAGATGCCCTGGCCTTGCACTGCTGAAGCTTCATTAGGGCCCTTCATTGGACCAGAGCTCATCTTCAAGTTCAGGGAAACAGATTTACATGCTGGTTAAGACAACGTGAGTTTGTGGCTTTCACAAGCAAAGTGGAAATAAACCACAGTCTCTTCAGACAGAGCTCACAGCTCATGGGAAAGGTAGGGGGGACTTTGTCCCTGCTTGCACGTAAGCCCATGTGAGTTGATGGGGAGCAGCTGGGCTCTGTAGCTGAGGCAGTGTGTGACTAAATGTGGGTGTAGGTTGTCAAAAGATAATAAGAGCTGTCATACTTTGGTGGAGAAAAAAATCAGTGTCTTCCTCCTCTCCGACATTTGCCACTTATCCTTGGTAGCATGGCAGGGAAGCAGACCTGACAAGAAACCAAGGAGACCCTTCAAGAAATCAGGGAATGTGTTTATTATAATGAAACAAGGGCTGGTATTTATTTTCACTGTCCCAGGCAGGGAATATGTGAGCAGTGGGAAAACTACAGCAATGAGCATGTCATGAATGTTAAGGTCATTTAGCATAACTCTGAATGCTGTTTCATTCCAGACAGCAGCTGCTTGTCACAGTGTGAAACCTCATTCCCTGCCCTGAAAAGGTGACAATCCGAAGAGACAAGTATGACTGAGGAAGTGTTACAGGCCCTGTTTTACTGCAAGGGGTCAAGGAACATCATGGGAAAGTGATTTGTTAAAGGTCACACAGTGCTATGGCAGAGTTAGGTGTCAAATCCATGCCTTGCAATGCCTCCATCACTAAACTGTCCCTGCCGAGTCAGCCTGGAACACTCTGGCATAGCTCCAAACTCATCCTTCCTTCGTGCTGTTACAGGAAAGCACAACGAATCCCAGCATTTCTTGCCTAAATCTTATCTGTAGTGGCTTTACACAGAGGCATGGGTGCTGCTGGGGGAGCATTGGCCCTGCCTAGGAAATCCTGCAGCATTTAATCTTCCTCCCCCCAAACCCCACAAGTGACCTGCACATCTAGGGACTGCTTCTCTCCCAAGGGATTGTCATAGTGTGTAAGGCCTGCTCTTAACCACAGGACTACTGGAAATGTGCTAAACCTGCCATAAATAATACCAGCAGCTGAGAGCTGCAGTGACCAGAAACTTGTTATCCCTTTCCCTGCATTGCAAATCTGCCCAGGCTTTGCAGCAGGAATGTTTAGTTTGCATGCCACAATATCAGAAGAAAGGGTTAAAAGGCCTTATGAGCTGAATCCTGCTCTGGAGATCTGATAATCTAATCACAGCAGTTCAGGTCCCTTCTCTACCCCCAGTGCAAACATCTTTGCATCCAGGAGTGATACCAATCTGATTCCACCCAGTTTGAACTCTCTCCAAGCAGCAGCCTTGCTTGCACTTGTGCAGCTCCATGTAGCTGCTGCAATGCACTGAGAGCATCCATTCTTCCTGTTCCTGAGGGTGGAGAGATATTATTCCCCCAGTTTCTGTTGGGCAGATGAGCTCCTGGACTCCGGTGAAATGTTTTGGATGCAGGAATGCTGCATTCCTCCTTGCCACTAGCAATCTGTTTCCACTAGAAGTAAAAGGATGCCCAGAGTCTCTGTGAGGAGCGTGCTGGAAGCAGTTGGAGGGATGCCTTTTGAACTGGTCTCTTTTCATGGCCGAGTCACCATGACTGGATCCTCCACTGCCAGGAGGTGTTGGTTCAATAAATCTAGGAAAATATTTCAATTTGCAGCAGAGGAACTGCCCCAGCTCACTTCATGTCAGACATGCAGGTGTGACTCACTGCCTGAGCTCCTCTGGCTGTGCACAGCCTGTTTCCCCTGCTGCCGACAGGACCTGGGCGCCTCTCTCACATACAGACACCCACCTGCAGACACGTGTGATCCAGTGTCTTACCTGCAAGCTGCATCCTGCCCTCCCTGCCCACCTACATGCCTGGCTCTCAGATCCTCACCAAACCTCCCCAACTCTTTCTAACAGTGGGATTGGTTTCACCAGCTTCAGGTGTTTCCAGCACAGAGTGTCAGATGTCTACATCTGAGCTAATCACCCTTTGAACTGATAGAGAAATTGGGGTGATGCACCTGCGGTTTTTTGGGGGGTTTTTTGGGTTTGGGGTTGGTTTTTTTTCAGGTTTTCTTCAGGAATGGATTACTTGGTCCCTAGATCTCTACTGCCATTGGAGAGATTTGCTCAGTTCCCTCTCCACAGTATAATAAGTATGATTAAAGTCACCAAAGACATGAAGGGCAGTGAAACAGTTGTACTTCACCAGGCCTGACCTTCAGACTGTGCTGCTGCAAGGTGGAAGATGTGGAGGGAAGGAGGGATTAAGCAGGATAAGACAAACTCATCAGGAACCATTCATTCATTTCACTGCCCATGGAGGAGGTCTCTTTTTCTTTTGCTCCAACACCTACAGGAGCCACTGTGTTTCTCTAATTGTTGAAGGAATGAGGCCAAGTCCCTCTTCTGATGCAAATTCCCTTGGATGCATCCTGCCATTCACAGTATGGACAACTTCATTTTCTCTGAAAGCAGCACAGGAGCCACGCTGGGCGCAGGGTGACTGACTGACACCGAGAAATGGAATTCAATGGCTCTGATTGTGAAATGCTGCTCAAGCAGTGAAGAGGAACAGCCCACATGGACCCTCCTAACCAGTGAGTCCTCCAGTTGTCTTTCACTGAAAGGATGCAGGCAAATCTGCCCAATGCAAGTTTTCCACCAGCATTGCTATTTGGAGTCCGTCAACATCAGTCCAAAGAAGTGAAGGGAAAATCTCCCTTCTTCCTTGCCAGGCACCGGTGTGGGGGGGAACTCTGTGTTTTCCTTCACTCTCCTCAAGGTTTTCAGTCAAGGGGAGAAGACCCTCCCAAACTGTCCTTTCACGTTATGTTCTCAAAACCTGCCTGGGGTAGAAAAATCAGGGCTTGGCACACCAAATCCCACTTGGACTTAAATCCCTTCTGGGTTTACAAAGCTTTTTCCAAATCTTAACTGCATTTCTAGTTGTCCTGACACCTGTATTGAAATATACTGTATGTGTTCATTTCAAATTATTTTCTATAGCCATAGTCTTTTTCAAGTTTTCCTGCACTCAGGCAATAAATCCAATTAGGTCTAAAGGTGTTAGTGGAGAGCCAAATTTAATTTTCAGCTCCAGACATTCTTTTCCTTATTTTTCATTTTTATTTTTCCTTTTCTTTTTCATTCCTTTGTTTTTATATTTTAATTCTTTTCCTTTCTATTTTTTTTTTACTTTTTGGGTAGTTTTTCTTTTTTCTTCATCTTTTTCTTCCTTTCCTTTCCTTTCCTTTCCTTTCCTTTCCTTTCCTTTCCTTTCCTTTCCTTTCCTTTCCTTTCCTTTCCTTTCCTTTCCTTTCCTTTCCTTTCCTCTCCTTTCCTTTCCTCTCCTTTCCTTTCCTCTCCTTTCCTTCTCCTTTCCTTCTCCTTTCCTTTCCTTCTCTTTTCCTTTCCTTCTCTTTTCCTTCTCTTTTCCTTCTCTTTTCTCTCTGATCCCTTACGGAAGTTGCACCAGTACCTGGACTCTGCTCCTCTGCACGTTCCCCTTTCTTGTGTAGGCTGAAACTGCTGGAGGTTGAGGTGTGGCAGTGATGTTTGATCTTATTTCACATTAAAACTCTTCCACCGAGGGCTGATCCCCCCACGCACACTTTCACCTTGAAGAGCATCCTACTCTGTCAGTGCTCTGCGGGAACCAACAGGCAGGGTAAGGTAATACCTGTTCTGAGTAGGGCTGGCAGGATCAGTCCTCGAGCAGGCTGCCATCCCCACAGGGCATGAAATCTGTAGCCTCCTCCAAAGTAAAGGTGAACGTGATGGCACTGCCTTTAGACAGTTCGTGCCTCAAAGCATATTCGGGTTCCAGCTGAGGACGAAACCTCACCAGAGCCAGCATTTTGCCTGTGTAAAAAATACACAGGATACTCCCTCTGAGGAGGATCTCCGAACTGCCTGTGTTGTCTCTATTCCTACGAGGGCAGAATTAGGCACTAAAGAACACCTTTGTCTGTAGCCTTTTGTCTTCCCGAATGCAAATGAAAGGGAATTATGCAGTGACTGATTAAATAAAGCAGAGAGGCACTTGGTGTGTGTTAGGGACTCAGGTGAGAGGAGCATACGCTCCCTGGGCTGGCAGGCAGGCTGCAGGATTGTCACTGATGCACTCCCTAAGCAAGTCCTTCCTCTGTGTCGCTGTAGTGTTACAAACACTGAGTAGTTTCCTCACAAAATGTTTTGAATGTCACTACACGAAAACAGCACTTCAGACCTGTTTTTTGCTGCCCATCTCTGTGCCTGGTCATTTTATTAGCTCAGTTCTCATCTCCAGGAGCTCACAGGGACACCCCAGCCCAGCCAGGAAAGCTGCCCTACTGCAAACATCTCCAGGGAAAGCACAGCTCTCTCGCAATCAGGTCTCCCACAGCACTTCTGGGCACTTGCCCCGTGATTGAGGAGACAGCAGCTCAAAGGAGGAAGGGCTGGGAGCAGCAAACCTTGGAATGCTCTTTACGTGGCATGTCCATGTTGGGGACAGATCATGGAATCACAGAATGGTTTGGGTTGGAAGGGACCTTAAAGCCCATCCAGTTCCAGCCCCTGCCTTGGACAGGGACACCTTCCACTAGACCAGGCTGCATGGAGCCCCATCCAACCTGGCCTGGAACACTTCCAGGGATGGGGCAGCCACAACGTTTCTGGGCAACCCATGTCAATGTCTCACCATCCTCACAGTAAAGAATTTCAGATTTTAAGTGAAAGAGAAGTCAAAGCCCCTGCCCGTGCAGGGTGACTTTATGGGCAGTATCCATAGCAGGGAAGGCAGGAAAGGTCATGTCTGTTCCCAAAGCATGAAGAGGTCACCCAGTCTCATCTGACCACAGGTGTGGTAGCTGAAGCAACCAGTCCTCAGCCTGGTCCCTCTAGTGCCTTCAAGCTTTCCTTTGAATAGGTTCCCAGTGGAGGCCTCCTCTGTGGTGTTTCATGGGCTGTTCACTGGCCAGTGGAGGAACCAAATCCTGGCTCCTGTGGCCACAGGCACCAGCACCACCATTGGTGAACACCCAGAGATCAGTGCTTCTTCAGGGCCTCCTTCCCCAGCAGGTTGGACTGGGGTACTTGGACATGGAAAAGACATGGACAGCTGTGAAATAAAACAATCAAAGATTATTTAAAAAGATAAAGGGATGAGTGAGGCACATAGAGAGGGATTCAGTGTGAATAGCATGGCAGACAAGCCAGAAACGCGGCCAGTACCCAGAGGTGTGAAAAGTCAGAGGACAGGGATGAAATACAGAGGGTCGTCTTAGTAGCTATGAAAATAAATACAATCAGCTGAAGTAAAATGGTTGCTCCCCAGCTCCTCCATCTCCACTATTTGTGATAATTTTGAAGACAATGTTTGCTAGACACACAAAAAGGCCCACTGGGAGAACGCTGAAGGTTTCTGAGGAAGAGTGGCTTCTGTACCTGCTCCTACCTCTCCTAATCATTTGGTATCTGACATTACCTCAATGACAAACAGCCTGCCATGTGTCTCCAGCAACTTTCTGAGGGTCTGTGGCTTTTTCACTCTCCTCTGCTGCACCCACACTGAGTACAGGAGTCCTTTCCCCAGCAAATTGGGATGTCTGGTAAAGCCTGGTAGTGTGCTCCGTGATTATTGATCCATTTGTCTCACCAAGTGCTTTTCTGGCTTTATCAGGGCTCTTCAGACTATGGGGAAGGACAATGTTTCCCCTGTACATTAAAGGGGTAAATTCTTGTGGAAACAAGAAGGACTTGCATTGAAATTACTGGTGGGGACCATATAGGGTGGTGTGTTCATCAACTGGAGTCGCTCCAGCACCTCAAACTCCTTCCTGAATTGAGGGGCCCAGAGCTGGACACAGCATTCAGAGTTTGGCCTCACCAGTGCCCAGCACAGGGGGACAATCTCTGCCCTGGTCCTGCTGGCCACACTATTGCTGGTACAGGCCAGGTGCCATTGGCCTTCTTGGAACAGTGGCCACTGCTGACCAGCACCCCCACGTCCATTTTTGCTGGGCCATTGTCCAGCCACTCAGCCCATGGTCTGGAGCTCTGCAGGGGGTTATTGTGGCTGAAGTGCTGGACCTGGCACTTGGCCTTGTTGAACCTCAGACCACTGGCCTTGGTCCATCCATCCAGCCTGTCCAGATCCCCTGTAGAGCCTTCCTGCCCTCCAGCAGATCAACACTCCCACCCAACTTGGTGTTGTCTCCAAACTGACTGAGAGTGCCTTCATCCCCTCATCCAGATCATTAATAAAGAGATTAAACAGAGCTGGGCCCAGAACTGTTCCCCTGGAGAACACCAGTTGTGACACTCCACCAGCTGGATGTGTCTCCATTCCCCACTGCTCCCTGGGCCTGGCCATCCAGCCAGTTTTTCACCCAGCAAACCGTGCACCCATCCAAGCCACGAGCAGCCAGTTTCTCCAGGAGAACACTGTGGGAAATGATGTCAAAGGCTTTCCTACAGTCCAGGTAGACAACATTCACAGCCTTTCCCTCATCCACTTAGTGTGTCACCTTGTCAGAGAAGGACATCAGGTTATTCAAGCAGGACCTGCCTTTCACAAGACTACTAGAGGAGTTACTGCTACCTCTAGACCCTATCTCAATTTAACTGAAATTCATCTTGGACATTTATTTTTGGTGGGTTACCTCGAGGGTGACTCTGTCCTATTCATGGTAGGCGTAGTCCTAACTGTGGAATATCCCAGTTAGCTGTGGCTCTGAGGTCATGGCCAGGTGGCAGTGTAGTGCCATCAGCATCCCAAATGTCCTGTGGCTGGATAACATCTGGCCACTGTCAGTTCCCACAAGGACATGTGACATAACCTGGACATAACCTGAACATGCGCCATGATGGCTGGGGACCCACATCTTCCCCTGCTCCCATGTCCTGCCACCATAAACACAGATAATCCCCAGCTCATGCTCAATCAATCCTTCTGAAACCACTTCATGGGCTTGAATTTAAGCTCTGCTTTATGACCGAGGGAGCACAATCCTTGCAAAGCCCCAGTAATCATAATACATGGAGGCAGAATTGATACATGTGGGCTTTTTCTATCACTCAATTAAATGGTTAGTTTATGCAACATGCCGTCTTTTTGAATCAAAGCTGGGTCACTGTTAGGCTGAGGTAACATTAATTATTTTTCCGCTTGTCGGATCCCATGAAAAGGATGTGAAAATGGCCTGTTTATGAAAGAGTGCGGGCAAAGGCTGTGAGCTGATTATGTCAAACATATTCAAAGCTTCCTCTGCAAAAGGGATTGTGATCAACAAAGCATAGCCCACACCTGCACCCATTTCACAATGAAAGTTGTTAGGACCACGAAGCTATTGGGGAAAAAGAGAGGTTGCATTAACCCTTTTGGGGAACGGGATCCTCCACTGTAGGATTTATACGCACAAAGTTGCTTTTCTTATTCCCTCAAGTGGATCCCAAGAACATTACCCCAGGAGCAAAACCACTCTTTCCCACCTAACTTCTTCCATGTGTTGGCTTTTCTAAGATGGATGGAACCATCAGTTTGATGCATTTCTTCCTGCTCTTTCCTGAGTTGCAAGGGAAGTTGCAGAGAAGAGCTGTCTGTGCTAGAAGAGCAAGAAAGCAGTGCAAGCTCAGCCCCCAGTCCCAAAAGTTTAGTTCAGAGCAATCATGGCACCCTCAGGGCAAGTGCCTATCACAGGGATCACACTGCTGGAGCCAGGCCACCTCCTTAATAAAAAAGGTATCTGCCTGGAAGGCAGGAAGAGAGAGAGGTGTGCTCTCAGGGAAAGCTGAACTGCATCCCAACTGCAGAGTACTTACCCCATGTTCCTACAGCCCTGTTGGTTACACTACTGCTGGATAAGATGGTCTGAATTCAGCACTGAGCCTGGCTGGAGCAGGAGGTTGGAGCAGAGTTGTCCTGTGGTCCCCATCAATCCAGGTGATGCTGTGATAGGCAGAGCTGTGTCCTCATGAGTTCTCATGAGATTCATGAGACTCGGGCAACCTTGCATCTGCTGCTCTGCGGGGGAAGATGGGACAGAGCAGTGTGCCAGCATCTCTCTCCACAGTCTTAGTTCCTGCTCTCCTTTCTGTGATTTCGGTGGCAGTCCTAAGGAAAATAGATTTGCAGCGAGTGTGACCTCTCTGACAGCCTGTGGTGAACCCTGGCCAGGTCACCGTGCAAGCTCAAAAGGCAAAATGGGAGCATTCACCTGGCATTTTCCTGCAGCACCCTGGGAATTGTGCTGGAAAGAGCTCAGTGTTCAGCTTCTGCACACAGAGCCCTGATGTCTGGCCAGAAATCCTTCTCTTTGGAGCTCCCAGAAGGTCACAATCGCACCTGTGTGGAAATTTTCAGCTCATCCTGTAGGCTGATACAGACGAGCCCTCCAGGAGCAGATAAGCTCTATGACAAACTCCCTTGAAGCCATCTAAAGTCAAACATGGCACCCAAGATCCACCCCAGGATAAAGATGGCCTCAAAACATCAAGTTTCTGCTCGTGCCTCCTGTGGTTCAGCAGATTTTCCTGGCTCTGTCCTCTAAATCCTTTCTGGTTCCTGTGCCAGCTCAGGATTGTCTTATGGGACAATCCTTTAATTCAGCAAAACTTCTACTGATTAATGTAAGAATTCTGCCTTAATAAGGATGCCATAGACTAATTGAATTTGTTCTAATTAATGCTCCTGAGGGGAGATCCAGAAATGTCCTGCTAAGCATCACATAATATAAAACCAGATTAAGGAAAATCTCCACCTGACTCTTACCAAGTCTGAAGTTTTCCCTGATTCATTGCATATCATGATGGCAAAGAAAATGTTCCTCTTAAGTATTAAGTAAGTATTAAGACACTTCCAGAATGATTTTCCCATGTGTGCTCATTTAAAATAATGTTGATATAACTCTACCCTGAGCACCGAGCAAAAGTAATTACACAATAAACCTCTAAAACTCTCATGTTTTAATATCTTCAGGCTGGGTTTCGGAGTCTTTAAAGGTGAAATGCTATAAAAAGCATTGGCTAAATGCTCTTTGGTTGAGCTCTAGTCTTATCTCTGGGCCATGGTAAGTGTAAACAAGTAAGAAAGCAAGGCACATTGCAAAGAGGTGTCAGTGACTCAGGTAAGAAGGTGAGGAGGTAATTTTTCATTATCAGGTGTTCTCAAAGATACTTTAACCTTGTTTGGAAACAAACAATCAAACAAAACCTCCAAATACATAATCTTGCAATCCTCATAATTAGCATGGAGCAAGGAAAAGTGAGTTTGGTAAACAAAAACTCAGCTAAGAAACCATTCTTGATTAATATGAACAGCGGTTGTTGGAACAATGGTTTTATTTAAAAATAATTCTTTTTTTCTTTTGATAATTTAAATCCCTTCCCTCAGGAGTTTAAAATAGCTTCAAATATTTAAAAGGACCAGAGGGTGATAGCACTTTAGTTTAACAAATGCTATGAGCTCTTTTGAGAGCATAATGAAAAACACTATAAATGACGGAGAATAGTGACTATTTGATTATAATTATGTAGAAATACACTAGATCTCTCAATAGTATTTGTGAGGGTCATTACACAAATCAGACTATGGCTTTCTGCACAATAGTTGGTTCAGTCACGAATACACCTCTTTAGAAACCAGAATTTCCCACTTGCAGGATATTCTCTCATTTCAATTATTTATTCCTAAACCTTGAATAAAAAGCCAAAATACCACAATTTTCCTGGAAATTACAACCTGCAAAATGTTCATAAATTGAAAGTGTCAGCATGCAGACATACTTTCAATATATTTTTCCAAAATCTCAATGTTTTAATGCACTAAATGGTGCTTCAAGCCAAAATGTTTGATTTTTGTATTTTTTTCCCCTTAGGAAAAAAATTTGAAGGCTTTTTAAACTAATAACTACTCATGAAAATTTTGTGGTGAGAAAACGGTGAGATAAGACCAAAACAGCTTTTAAAGAGACTTAAATATTTGTGGGAAAATGTAAACATGAACCCTGTCTGAAGAAAAGTTTCTGTTTCCAGGATCTGGCATTTGAGTTCAATCTCCTCCTCTGGCTGAGAGCAGCTAATGCCGGTGGCCCTTGGCAGCCTCTGCAGCTTCTGTCCCTCCAGTCTCTCCGGCAAGTGGGGCTTTGCCAGCTCCAGGCACTGTGAAATTGTGCTGGTGCTGTGTGGGCTGGTGTGGACACCAGTGCAACCTTGCCAGCAAGGCGTCTTGAGCAGTCCCTGCTACACCTGGAGACTCATTTTTTCCCAAAAATTATTTCTGCTCCTGGAGTACCTACCAAGGTGCATCCTGCTCAGGGGCCAAATAGGTGAGGCTCATCTGATCACAGTCTGCCCGGCCCCTTGATCCATCTGAGCCAGCCCCGGGCTCCTCTTCTCATCAGGAGAGAGAAACTGGATTTCTCAGAGCCTCTTTAATTCAACATCTGCATCTGACTGATGAAACAAGCCCTACTTGGCAGCTCGGGAGCAGACATCTTCCATACAGACATCTGCAATTAGGCGAGGTGAGTCCTGACTATCTATCCACAACTGATTTGGCTATTCCTCTTCCTTTCCCTTGGAAAACCACTGGAACACCTGACTGCCAGTCCAGGAGCAGGAGAGCTCCTCAGGCACTGCCCATAATATTCATACGCTTTGACATCTGGGACATGAGCACCATGAGCTGCCTTTCCTCAACCTTTTTCCCTTTCAGCTGGAACCAAAGTGAGGACTGAAACCCTGTAATAGCACAGATATAGGAACTACAGTATGTATATAACCCCAGCTAAATTCTGTAGGGGCCCCTAACATACTTTTTTATGGCTTTGACATATGTCCCCTGAATTATTCATCCCCATGTTCACACCACACCCTGTGGAACAGCAGAGACCCCTCACAGCCTGGCCCAGAAGGTCCAGAATCACTTCACAGGTGATGTCCACAAACCCTGTCCTTTGTCTGGGAATGGGAAACTCTGACATTCTGGCACAACAGCAAAGCAGGGATGAGGTCCATGGTCATAGTAGATTGTTTTGCAGCCAAGATAACACCAACATGTCAGAGGGAAGGAAAGAATGGACAATTATTTGTAACCTGTCTCCTCCTCACTGATGGTGGTTTTTCATGACATGTGGTTTGTTTGGTTTGGCTTTTTTTCCATCAGAGCTGAGTTCCAAACAGGTAATGAATGGAATCAAAAGCTGCTTGCTTACCTTTGGATTTTAACCTTGAGGTGTAGCTTCTCCACCTCTTTTTATTTCTCCTTTTTCTACATCTTTCTGCAGCATCTCCAGTGGCAGATGCAGTTTCTTCTCAAAGGAAATGCCAGCAGGACATTTAATGACTTTCGCTCTCCTCCAAGGGCTTGACTCATAATTATACATGGAAAGATACACAAGAGATTATAAGAGGAGTAGCAGGCAGCCAAAACCAAACTGATTTATGTACAGCGTGTGACATATGGCAACATGAGACAAGATCTCTGGCTTATGGGCATTCTGGCAAGACGTGAGGTGCATCCTATGGCAACGCCTTGTGTTTGCACGGCTCCCATTTCTGCTGCTCTGTCCTGGTTTTTCTTTCATCTCATCTTCAGATCTTCAATGAGAGGACCCCAGTCTTCCTTGGCCACTTCTGACTCAGGCATTGCTTAGACACATGCACAGGTGAGAGCCACACAGCTTCAAGGGATAAAGTATGTCAGGGAACATTTTTATCCCATTTTCACAGACTGTAAATGAAGGCAGTGATATTCTGTTTATCTACCTCAAAACGGAGTGTGAGGGCAAGTTAGTGGTTTAAAGCACCAGGTAGTTGTTGGTTATTTTTCCTATTGTCATGAAAAGTCAGAACGTAAGAGCCAGTCTGGCTCAGATCACCCCTCTGCCTGGCCAAGTCATGTGTCTCCAACAGGACCAAGAGCAGGAGTTTGGGAAAGGGTTATCAGGATAAGTCAAGACCTTTGTCCTTACCTTTACACAGCCTTCATTTGTTTCCCACTAAGCTGAAATAATGGCAAAGGATTGACTATTGCCTTAATTGCCTTTCTTTATCCCTGTTTCCCTGGAAATGAGTCACTATGTGAGAGAGGGGAGGCAGGAGGTGTCTGCTGTCAGTGGGAAGAGCAGCTCTCAGTCAAAGGCAGCGGGGCAAACCTGCTTCCTACAGCCAGGAAGGGAGTGGAAATTTCCATGGGGCTGGTGCTTGTGGGTCCCACCAGTCTTGCCTGCAAACCCTCTACCTTTGATTCCAGGGTCTCCTCACAATGGACTTTTTAATGCATCATTCTGCCTTTGATGACTACTGCCAGATTATTTTTCTTATCTGACTTAGGAAAGATCTGACAGGATCAGTTAGCTAGCTCCAGGGTAGGTTCTTTGAAAAGCAATGATTTAACAGGGCTTTCTTTTACCTCCTCTTGGGGTTCTCCAAACTTTCTGGTTTATCCAGCTCCCTGTCACAGAACACTGCCCTCAGCAATGCCTGGACAGGCTTGGTCGAGGTGCTGGCACAGCCCGACCTGTGGCTGTAATTCCTGCCTCAGCAGGGCCGTGAGGATGTGGGGAGCATCTCCAAATACAGCCCTAGGAAAAGAGGAAGCCTCTTTGGGCAGCATGGAGGTCCAAGGTGCTTGGAGTTAGCAAGGGGGCAAGCACTGAGTTCATCTGCACTAAAAGAGGCTGCCAGAAAGCTCTGGCTGTGCATTCATCTCCCCTTTTGGCCCCTGCACAGCCCTGTGCGAGGGTGGAGGGAGAAATGATCCCCCCTCAGCTGGAGCTGGATGCCCATAAACACTCAAATGCTCAGCTGGCTTCAGTTGGTCCCAAAGTTGCAGGGTTTGCTGGGATGGAGGGGAGATCAGCAGCCATCCCAGACAGCTGGGACCCTCGCAGGAGAATCAGAGGGACACAAGGTCTCAGCAAACCTCGGGCAGCTGGGTCTCCTCCATGGGAAAGGAGGCCACACAGAGCCCTCCATGGTGAGAGGTGTAGCTAGAGGAGCTGTGGTATGGGACCGGTGGTTTGCAGCACTGTCAGACACAGAGTGGCTCACGGAGGGGTCGCATGCTTGAGCAGACCTGAGAAATTCACAGTCAGAGCTATCAAAGCAATGACCCAGCTCCTTTAACACGCTGTCTGAAATCGTGTTCAGAAACTGTAACACAAAATTTTAATGCTCCATTGTATCGTTACAGACAGGCCAACAATGATGTTTTACATCTACACGTCATCTTCCACACCAGAGAATCCCATTGGGAAGGTCTGGAGTGAGTTCAGGGGACTCTGGGGGCTAATGGCATTATGTAAAGTGTCCATACAGGCACACAGCAGCTCAGTGAAGTATAATCCTGGTCTTCTTCCCAAGCTGGAAAATTTTTAATGGGGGAAGATATCATTTCATACACTGTGAACACACAGAGGATTTTGGATTTACCAAATCTGCTGCCTGTGCCTAAGCTAGTGCTCTCACTGTAGCCCTGTTCAGTAAAGGCCAGGCAGAGACATCCCGTCACCATCCAAACCAGTGGAAGGTGATGGACAAGACCATTGTTCATCTGCGAGAAGGTGAAGAGACACTCCAGCGGTAGGATGACTGGAAAGCCCTTTATGGCAGAAAGGGAGCCCAGGAAGGAGAGAGGAAAAGAAGCTTGGGGAGAGGGAGGGGGCTGTGGGAACAGCATAGGGCTTGCAGCAGTGGGGCTGCCTGTCTGCTGGGACATTGCCATTTGTCCAGATAGGAGCTGGTGATACAGCAAAGCTCTTTCTCTCTTCATTTTTTGTTATTCAGACAGATAGAGCGTTTCTTTGGTTGCCATATAGAATTAATTTCAGATCTGATGCCAGAGGATATTCGATATGAGATCTAAACAGCGCTGTGTGTAAATTCATAATGTTGTCTGTGCCGGCACATGTTGCAAGACTTTGAATCTTACTCTATGTTAGTGCCATCAGATACACCTTAATGCAACCAAATGTAACACACCCAGCAAAAGAAAAGATGTGACACCCTTGCTGTAAAGCTAACAGAAAACTCCCCAAAAGGGAACTAAATACCACTTGGCAAAGCCTCAATCAGCTCAGGGGAAATTCAGCATTGAGAGTGTGTAAGTGCTCACAGTGCCCAGCGCAGAGGCAATGGAGGGAATTCTCATAGCAGAGAGGGAAAGGAGGCGTTGGCAGCAAGGTACTTTAGATAACATTTCTCCTGATCTTGCCTGAGATTCACCCTCTGCTCGGAGGCTGGGAACAGCTCTCCTGGATTCACCTGTCTGGATAAAGGGCCTCCTGCCTCCAGCTCTGCACTGCCTTCCTTCCTGCCCAGGGAATTGCACTGTAATTCCCACTCTTTAAAACGTTTCCTTCATACAATATACTTGGGAAAGCTTGCAGATGATATACTCCTAATTAGGCAATATGGGCCACGTGCAGTCCTGACCCCCGGTGCAAAAGCAGCTGAGCTGGATTCCACATCTATGGCAATCACCAAATTCTCTGCCACTTCAGACAGTGGAACCCTAAGGTGATTCGAAATGTGTGTAGCCATCTACGTTCCTTCTCACCCAGGTGTCTGTCCCCCTCTGTGTGTTTGGCAGTTGCTGGAGGGAAAATCTTCTGTAGATTAAATACGGAAATCTACTCATGCAGAAATTAAGGTGTTCAGAATTCCCTAGATCCAGATCACTTCAGTTTTCTTCCCCTCCTTTTCCGAGCACACTTTCATTTGGCTGTCCATCCCGGAATGGGATGCAGCACATGCCCAGCAAAAGCCTTGTGGTGTGTAGATGGAGCAGGGCGCCTTCAGCAGATTCTTGATCAGACAGCGAGATGGGAGTTGAGTATTAGAGGTAATTGCTTTTGCATGGTTTCCTGTAATTTTAATTTTAAAGTGTGCAAAAAATAAACTAGATACCTCTGGTATATTTTTTGTTCATACTCATCATCTTCCAAGTGGTAATTCAGTATGCAGAACATTAAAAACTAGCGAAGAGACTCTGAAACCTGCCTAGTGAATGTGAGCCCGCAGCCAGCATTCTGCAGTAGTTTGGTGATCTTCACACAGGTCCAGCTCTCTCTTTCGTTCACTTCTAGGGGGAAGCCCATGGTCATTTTTCACAGCTGGCCCTATAAAATTAACTCAAGTGTTTGTGGTGGTGTCACACTTGAATAGCTTGCAGCATCCAACATTTTTTTAGGTGAACCACAGAATCATCTAATCTATCACGGCGGAGAATGGGATTTCTGACCTCTGTTTTCACATTTAGGTGTGCAGGATATTTGTCTTACCATCAGTATGGACATCTCCATCCAGACTGAACATCACCCCTGTCACGTTATCCCTTAGCCTTTTTATGGGAGTGATCCTGCAAAATGACAGCTGTCACTGAGGCTGGCACAGAGAGGGACAGCCACAGGGCAGATGGGTGGTGTGTGATGAACAGTGTGCATGACAGTGAGTGATCAGATTTTTTGACATCTTTTACTGCAAAAGCAGTTCTCCAAGCCCCACAGCTGCCTTCCCAACTTGCAGCCCTTTTGTTTTATCAGGCAAATGAGGGTTTGACCCTGTTTTTCTGATGGTTCACCATTATGGGAACTTTCACACCCAGAGCAATTTTGTGGTCAGAGCACTGGGCTAATAAGCAGAAAATTAAGTTAAGTTGTGGCTTTGGAATTAGATACCTACATTCCTACAAGCCAGCTCTCTATCTGATGAATATATTAATACTTTCTTACTCTATTGATTGTCTTCTGTGCTTACCCGGAAGATCTCTGTCAGGATGGTCTTTGGTTGTAGAGTAATTGAGAGGAGGACTCTGAATTTGGTGAGCCCCTGTGGCCACTGCTGTCCCCCTTCCCTCCCTCTGCACCGTCCCTCACAGCCCAGCAGGTGAGATCCTCTACAACACACATAAAAATTATGTATTCCCTAAGAAATGGTCCAAAGACCCATTAGCATTTTGTCATAGGGAGGTGACTGCCTACAGTTTCTGCTTCTGCTGTGAGACAGAGCTTCTGACCAGCCCAGAAACGTACTTCTGTTTCATTTGTTGATTATTAAAATATATTGGATTGCTAAAAATGAAAATACATGTTCAGTGCTGGGCACAAGGAAGGGACAAGGGATTGGCCATGGTGATGATCTGGAGTATGAAAGCCCCTACACACAGAGGAGGAGGTTTTTTTCTGTACAAGACAGGATCTCATGTATATTCAATACACACAAAAGACAGTCAATGGCTCACCTTGAGAAACAAAAACTTCCCTTCCTCAGAACTTCTCTGAGACAGTAAATGGACTCTGCCTATAATTCTATTAAACACTGTAGGTACTATTTCACATGCAACTTGACATATGTTGAGTTACTCTGCCAATCCTGTTCCTCACAATATTGTATGATTCAGTGCAAAATGTGCATGCGGAGGTCAATGAAAATGAACAGGGAGGGCAAAGGAGAATCTAAATGCAGGTAACAATTAACTGTGGATGAAGAGCCATTATGATCACTGCCTAAGGACTTGCAGACACCACATTATTCAATAACTCATTATTCCCCTCTGATCCCACTTCAGGTCCCCTGCTGCTTTTTGCAGCTTTTACAAATAACAGAGTACTAAATCTCAACTCTAAGAGGTGGAATCTGAAGAGACTCACCTATGTGCCTTTCCTGTCTGCTGGTGGAAGCTCTAATTACAAATCTGAGTTCAAGCACAGAGGAATGAGCAGTTGGTAATAAAAAAATATCTATATCAATCATCACCTACAAGGAAAGATAGGACAAGCTGGGATTGCTTAGCATAAGGAAGAAGAGACAGAGTGGAAATAGGATACTGGCCTTTGAATATGCAAAATCTGCAGTGGAAAAGAAGGGAATGGTCTGTTCTCTGTGTCCATGGAGCAGCACAAACAGTAATGGTGTCTGAATTCATTTTAACCATTAGGAAACATTTCCAGCAGCAAGGTCAGGAGGCAGTGAGGTAGTTTTTCTGAGCAGACTGGGATGTCTGGAGTACAGGACAACTTCAGAAAGTCTACCCGATTTACAGAACAGACTTGAGGTGTGGAGACAGAGTTTTTTAAGTCACGTGCAGACCAGTTATGATGCCAAAAACTGAGGAATTGGTTAGATAAATGGATTTCTAATATCTCTGCCCCATTTTCCCCTATAATGTTTAAATGGAGGATGGCAGAATTCATGCCCCTGGACTGACAATTTCAATTAGAGGAGAAAAAAATACAGCAGCAGTAGGGTTACCTGTGCATCACAGTTTGCCAGACCAGGATATAAAAGACAAAATTCATAAATCATGACAGAAACCCGAAAGTTACTGAATCTGAGGAGGAGCCAAAGCCCTCCATTAAGTCCTTGTCTTATCAAACTGGTGAGCAAGAATGCAATCATGCAGTTCAGCAAGCCTTCAGCATGTGTGTGCACTTGGTATTTACTCAAGTATGAATATATGTGTTTGTGCACTCTAATTTTCAGATTTATTTTACTGATGGCAATGGTGTAATAGTGAAGGCAGAGCAGAATCCCTGTTTTCCAAAAAATATTTGTTCTCATTCAAAAGCAGAAGTTTATTTATCTATCCTTACGATGATGGAGGTTACATTCAGAACAGTTTTAGTAGCAAAACTCACCCCTGAATTTCTAACTATGCACATTTTCAATTGTGGCCATGTTAAGATTAGAGACAAAATGCTATTTCTTCTGATTTTTGAGATACTGTAATGATTTTTGAGAAACATAATGAATCATTTACATGTCTACATTCATTACATTTCTGATTACACAAAATTAAAATTGCATGACCTATTCAGGTATGATGTGGCATATATGATGAACTGCATTATTTTTAAAACTTTGCATACATAGGAAGCATGGAGATCAATGATCACTAGCTACAAAAAAACCACAGGTCTTTTGAAGTTGTGAGCATTAGGATGTCACAGGCTGCTGAGTGACATTATGTGAACATTTACAGCCACAACACACACTTGATGATAATCTTTTATTAAAATAGTGGTAGCTCGGTATTGCTGTCTGTGAGTTACTTATTTTTCATGGCCACAGGTAGATTTTAGAAGTCCAAATATGATGATGTCATTAAGAAGCTGACATTGCTGTAGTGGTATTACATTTATTACCACTAATGCTGCTTGAGGACATGTGGGCCAACCAGCAATGGGTTTCTGTGGTCCTTAATGAAGGACAATTCCTGAGCAATAGGCAGAATTTGCTCCACGTCAAAAATTGTTATATATTACACGACAGTGGCAGCAGTAACTGCTTGTGATCATATCCCCTGAGTAGGTAACACTACACTGAGCTTTGTACAGTTAACTTGTAAACATTCCTGGGGAGGGGGACTCCTCTTGGGGGTCGGCTTTGTAAAGGAGAACATTGCTAACCTTGGCTTGGTAGGGAATTTATGCTATTTCCAAGTCCATCTTCCCACAGCTCCCATGCCAAAGTACAAGAGCCTTCTGCTGAAATAATTCAACCCATGAATTGCATTCGCTTGTACCTACACCAGAAATTCCTCAGGATCCTTCGGATGTCAGCTGACAGCATTCCATGTTTCCCTCCATGGACTTGGTCAGCACCTGGACACACTGGTCAGCAGCTGGACACCCTCACCTTTTTCTCATCTTCCCCCTAACACAGCCTTTGCAAGGCCTTTGCACACACAGACTGTCCTCAGTGCTGCATGTCTGAGGTCCCAAACATCCCGAAGCCTCCCAGTCCCTGGGAGCTGCTCCGTGCAAGTTGAATTGATCTCAGCATGCTTCAAAGTTGGCTTTGTGATTTAAGACCTTAAACACCAATTCCAGACTTCCAAACTTGAAAATTGTGCCTTGACTCCTCCTCTCTCCTATTTCCCAAGGTGTGGGGCAGACACAGCTCAGTGGAGTTACACCCGTGCCATTTGCAGAGCAAAGAGGAAGCACCAGGATAAAATAGTGGCCTTGGATGTGACTTTTGCAGGATGATGACATTCTGTGGGCCTGGGCTCTCCGGTTATCCTGGGAAGCAGAGCCTGGATGCCAGATGCTGGCCCAAGTTCAGGTGCATACAGGCCTGTGGAGCCCTGGTCAGCAGGTCCCAGCACTGCCACCACAGCCCTGGGAGGGCAGTCAGAGGTCTGTGCTCTCCAGGGAAATACAGAACTCAGAGGGAACAGAGCTCCCCAGAAACCTGAACTGAAGGACAAGTGCAAGGACTGTCTAAGTCCCGCGATTACTATTCTTTTGCTAATGTGCTTTGCGCTGTTCTCTTTATAAATTACTGAATTATCCTTAGGAACAAAAGGTATTAGGGTCCTGCAAGCTTCTCTCAGTTTGTGGTAGGACTAATTCATTAATGTGGCTCCAACAGGAATGTGTGCAATGTTCTTTCTAATTGGACATGACTGGTCAAGAATGACTCGGCCTCCATCCAGATCACACTGTCACTTATGCTGTATAATAAGCTACTACTACTGGCCCATGAATCAATTTTTAAACAATCTCCAGTAATGAACTTGGACGGCCCATTGTTGTTGACAAAGAAATGCACAGTCCTGCTATTGTCAAGGGGCTCAATTATGGGTTCTTGCTGATAAAATAGAGGAGGGGGGAAAGGGGGGGGGCGGTCTACGGACAGTAGTGACAGACTGAAAGAAGTGTTTCATCTCTGGGGTCCTTACAGAGGATGACAAGCCAAAAGGTCAGTTTCATAGAGGTTTAACTTGAAATGTCTGAGGACAAAAAAGGCATCTAGAATCATTAGGAAATGTGAAGTTTGACTTGCACCATTGGAAATCCTTAATATATTATTTTAACTGTAGAACTGACAAACTCTTTGCCCACTGGGTGGGAAAGAGAGGTTAAGGGAAGTAAAAGCTTTATATTTCTCCAGTAGGGGGGAATAAAAAGGTTAATTTTAGTAACTCTGGGAAGAGTCTGTGAGGAAACTGTCAAAGTTTCAGCCCATTTGCCATTGTCCTGAGCCAGCGGAGTCAACGCGGGTAGCGGGAGAGGCTGCTGCCGGCACTGGCTGCTGGACGCCGGGCTCCCAGCGCTTTCCCCTCAAATAACCTCACCAGTCACTGAAATGTCAGGGCTCTGCCCGGTTCCCCCTGCCTGAACCAGCCTCATCAGCACGGCAGTGCTGCTTCAGCACTGCACACTTTGTTCAGAACTACTCGCACGTTACTGGGATTCCCCGAACCCAACGGTATAAAGAGAAGAAACGTCTCTGCAGTGGTTCTTAGCAGCTGGGTCTGGCACAGAGGAAGATGTGCTTGAAATACTCTTCCCAGCTGAACAACACCCTACAAAGCAAGCTCCTTGTCATGCCCATGTGGGGCCAGAGCTGCCAACTCTTTTTTTTTAAAGCTTTAAAAACACCAGGCAAAGTCAGGGAGTTGATACCAGGTTTCTTCCAGCAGCAGAGGACACTGCCGTGATCCCACGGACGAATGCCCACCCAAGTTAAAAAAAACAAGCAGGGTGAACATTCCCAAGTGAATATATCCACGGGGCCCATGAGTAAAAACTTTCTCTCTTTCCTGGTGATTTCATCGCTAAAATGGAGGAGAAGAGTGTAGGCGGACCTGCACTAGGCTATTCCACTGTGTATTTCCCAGGAGGATGAGTCAGTTCTCCATCTGGATAAGACACCTTGTCTCCATTCCCCAGCCACAAAGCAAGACAACCTGAGGGCTTTGGGGGGCCAGCCTAGAGCAAGACCAGTGGGTGGGATGCAATGAGGAGGGGTCCCGCAGGGAAGATGGGAATTAAACACATGTGGAAGCTTTCTGGACATGCAAGGCTGATGCCTGCTCAAAGGTGGAGCCTGAGCCACACCTGCTGCTTGGAAGGCTGCTGGGGCTTGTCCAGCAGATTGGCTCATCCCACAGGGTAGTCCTTCCAAAGCCCTTCAGCAGAAAGGGGAGGGAAGGTGCTGAGGACCGTGCTCCGCACATCCCCAACACCAGCTTGAGTCAGGGTGAGATACTCCAGGACCACACATGGCAGCACACAGGGACCTGGTGGAGCACACTGTGCAGGCATTTCATGAAGCAGCAGAGGACAATCCTACATGGAAGCATGTAGCTTGGCATTGTTGGCTTCTTGTTATTGCTCAGACCCCCGGCACACAGGAAAAATTCTCCTAGGAGAAATCTGGGGAGACTGTCAGCAGAGGAAGGTGCTAGGTGGAGGTCAGTAAGGCCTTTGCAAAGACCAGCTGTCACTGCTGGGATATGTCCTTAGGACAAAATCCTGTGTGGTGGCACTCCTTCTCCAAACTGCTGAAATAGCCAGCTTGCAGGTGACTCCCAAATTTCTCAAGGGAAGAAAGGAAAGCTTCCCCTCCCCATTTTCCTGACTGGCAAGAAACTCTTTAGAACGTGCCCTCCTGTGAACATACCAGGACCTGTGGTGCTAATGGTTTCTGATTCACCAGGCAGGAATGCATCTCTACATCCAAGAACTGGACTCTGGTTTTTCCATTGCTCCCTGGGATGGAGAAACAAGGAAAGGAAGGGACTTGAGCCCAAGAAGAGAGAAAAGGGCTGTGGAGTGAAGAATCAGAGGCATAGGGGGATGAGGAATGGCTTTCCACACAGTACATTGACCCACAGCTCATTTCAGTCAGCAGAGAGATGAAGACAGCCCTTATGCCTACTGACAGCATTTTGAGACACCATCATGTCCTGGGCAAGTCATACTGCAGCAACCCTGGACCATGGGACAGAGCCAGATCTCCCAGCAGAGGTAATTCCCACATCGGCCAAGGTCTCTGTAGGGGCTGAGTGGAGGAGAAAGGTCTTGGGAGCTGGAGCTATTTGGGCACTGGCTGAAAACCCTCTACTTACAGAGCCAGAGACTGCAGGGGCCGTATTCGGTGCCTGTCTCAAGTCTGGGCGACCCCGTCGGTTCCCATTAGGAGGCCCAGGCAGTAAATTGGGCCCTGAATATATAATTAAGCAAAGGGCACCATCCTGAAGCCAAGGTTCACACTGATTTGTTGTGGCTGGGGTGGGAACAGCCCTTTGCAAATCAGTCGCAGGATGTTGCTCCTAGTCAGCTGGAAACTTGGTAGCTCAGCTCCATAAAAGCTGGATCTAACGCTTCAGCTCCCCAGCTGGTTTCAGCATCCTGACCAGCACGCAATCCTGTGGCTTGCTTTTCTGCACGACAGTCTGGAAACCTTCCTTGAGAGCCTCTTGTTTGCTGGCTGCCAGGATTTGCCATGCAGATTCTTGCCAAAGGGATAATATAAACAAAGCATAATGTCAAGTTTCCCACACAAGTAAGATGATCTATTAGCACTGCACTTTGTACTAATTATTGCACAGTGGGTGGGGGCTTGTGAAAGGAGATTTATGCATTCAGCTAGCCTCACTTTTATTATTTGTAAGTACTTTTTGGCAAGGAATGAGCGAGATATGTATTTTATTGTTACGCTGTTGCAAACATACTAATCTTCCGCACTCATTAAAACCTCATAACAAATAGTAAGAATGATATATTGCAGCCACAACGAGCATCTCATTCATCCCCAGGTGGGGGGAGGGGGGTGAGACACGGGAGAGGGAGGACAGGGCAAATGGGAATTTGGTTTTTTGGGCCATGATCATATTTGCATCACATGGAGAGCCCAGGTATCTGAAGGGAGGAAGTAAGGGGATGGATGAGGAAAGGCTGCTGGGATACCAGGGTGGATGGGGAACTCTGAGGTAAGGTACCAGCATGGAAGAAGGATGCTGCTGCCTCAAAATGTGAGTCAACACTCCCAGAAAGCAGAAGCCCATTTGTGACCTTCCTGGCATGAAGCAGTTAAATTGCATATCTGCTCTGGGAAGTCACATCACTACCCAGGAGCAGCCAGGCTTGCAAGACTTGTGCCTGTGTGTCAGGTACTGGCATAAGGAAGAGTCTGGGGCATCCTGGGAAGACATCTCAGGGTATTTCTACACTGCCTGGCCAACAGAAGGGACCCCAGAACTTGCACACTGGGTGGTCAGGTTGTCCTTGGGAAATTTACTGCTGGGTGCTGTACCCATGGGGTTGATGTTGGGTGAAAGCCAAACTTTATCTGATGTTTTAGGGAAAAAAGTTCAGTGGAAATGGTTATCACAGGTTAAAAGGCTCTGATAGCACTTCCAGGGCCTCACAATAGTTGCAGGGCATTTTTTTACTGGAAACTCCCAGGTAAAGACCAGAAAAGATGACCCAGAACCATACATACTCTCTTGGCACACTGGAAAAGATTGCAGGAAGAGACCAATGGGGAGGTGGCAGAGTCCCACCTGCTCCTACCCAGATCTGCACACCACAGCTGCCAGAGCCATCCTCACCTTGGATCATGCTTACCTAGGTGGGATGAGAGCTGCTTCAGAGCTAGTGGAGTTTTCCGACCTAATCAGAGCCTTTCTTGCTCCACTGTTGAGTTATCTGTAGGGGCTGGGTTAAGAAAAGGACTTTCATTCTTTTCATCCATCTTCGTTTGGGCTCAATGATTCTAACAGGTCCCTTCCAACTCAGCGTATTCTATTCTATGGTTCTATGATCCACCATTTGTCCCACCCTGAATACTGTGTTTCAAATAATGTAGTCAGGGCTTGCCATGAACCCCAGGCTGCTGATCTTTCCCCCCATCAGAGCCTGTTCAGGCACCCTTTCTCTGTTCACCTGCTTCTTCCAATATATCACTCCTGTTTTCTCTCTTTCTAGCCTCCCATAAGTTACATCACTGAACTGACCTCTGGTCACAAGGGAGGAGAGTGTGACCCGGAGGCCACCTCTGACTGTCAGCACCAGCCTGGGGCAGGGTCAGCGTGGAGCAGGGTCAAGCAGAAATTCTCTGACACCCTGCTTCCAGCACAGCTTTGGGGTGGCCACGTGTGTCAGGCAGCCAGCTCAACCCTTCTCTGGGTACCTCCAGGAAGGGACTGGAAATTATAGTGACTTTTTATCCCTCCAAGCTCAAAACTCTTGGTATCATCTTTCTTCTTCAGTTTGAGGTAAATAAAGTTTTGGGACTCGTCAAAAACTGCAACACAGACATTTTGAAATATTAGGGAATGGCTTCTGCATTGTCTTCTTCCCCAAGTTTGTATGAGTTTTCCAGCTGTTGTTGGCTTATCTATGGGGTGTTGCTAGGGAAGAAACAAAAAAAGACAGGTAAAATGGAAAGGGAGAAAAATGGTTGAATTTAGGACATCACAGATATTGATTCGACCTTCAGCCTATAGAAAATGTTACTATAGAAAAAGTATAGAACACTTCACAGAGATACTTTTTGGGGGTTTTGTTTGATTTTTTTTAAGATGTCCCTTCTAATCCTAAAGGTTTCATCCCCCAGTCTTCTGGCTGAGCTCTGTTATTGCAAGGGCACCATGCCACCAGGGGACCAGGAGGGCGTGTCCCCATGTGGGAACAGAATAATCACACACCCTTGGCCTTTGCCCTCACATGGATAAAGGAGGTGGAAGGGTGTCCTGCTCCGCTCCACCTTCTGGAAGCAAGGACAGATTGTTCATTACACTGGAGTCATGACACGGCTAATATAAACGCAGGGAATTACGTCCATCTGTGTTGGATGCTCAGCTGGAAGAGCACCACTGGAGAGGCTGATTTCCAATCTTGCCATTGTCACATCCAATGAGGGATGTTCTGGAGACAGTTTCTGGAGAAAGCCTGGCTCCTCTCTGGGGTAGACAGCAGAAGTAAGGGGGAGAAACCTTGTGCCTGAGACAGGAAAAATGAGGATTAAGGAAGCTGTCAGTATTAAGTAACTCATCCCTCAGGCTTAAGTTGCCAAAACAGAGATCAAGAAATATGCCCAGCAAGGAAGGGCTTGATACTGTCTTGGGAGCCACTGGTGTGAACTCAAAATTGCTCCATTAAGGACAAATTGCTCTCAAATGCAGGCACACACTACTGAATGAGGGACTGCTGAGACTGCTGCTGCCACTGCTGGTGGCATCCACCAGTCTGCCCCACCACCCCACTGTGGAGTGAAACCCCAGCTGAACCACCTCACTTCACTCCTCCCCATCACCAGCAGCCCCTCCAGCAGCTAAACCCTGCCTCAT
The DNA here is from genome assembly GCA_013389985.1 of Dryoscopus gambensis. Taxonomy (NCBI): domain Eukaryota; kingdom Metazoa; phylum Chordata; class Aves; order Passeriformes; family Malaconotidae; genus Dryoscopus; species Dryoscopus gambensis. The sequence goes on along the minus strand of WEIT01014766.1, from coordinate 394,092 downwards.
GCCTGCCCAGCCACTTGACCATCCTTATTTGACTTTTTCATCTTTTCAGACCTTATCCTGATAATAAATTTGAGCCAGAACTGGGAAACTCCCTCTTTCAGCTGGTGTCTGCAGTAGTCTGGTATTATTTTTGTTCTCACCTTCTTCCCCATTCATCTCCACTGCTTGCAGACTGTTATCCCATCCCATCTCCCCCAGCACACTGCACTCAATCTCCCTCTGCACAGGCTCACCCTGAACAAACCTCTTTTGTCGGGCCACCCCACACAACAAGAAAATTAGCATAATTTGGGCATGTTGAGGCCATGACAGCAGCTACAAGCCATGATTACGGTGCACGTGGTTAGCGCAGCCTGCAACATCAAACAGCGTGTTTACAACAGATGTAATCCCTCATGATACAACAGGTGTATAACAGTCAATACCAGCATTGTAGCGATCAAATAACTCCGTGGCACGTTCACATTGATCCGGTATTAATCCAGCCCCCTCGGGGGTTTGGGGTTATGATTTATATGACTCACTGGGAGGTTTCGGCACCTCTTTGGCACAGCACCAAACTGCAGGCAGGGATCAGTGTATAATTTACCTTTGCAGTGAGAGGTTTTTGGATCCACGCTCTTAGCAAGCCAGGTTTGACAATGGCACTTTGAAAAGGAGGGCTTGTCAGAGCACGCAGGGGCACGTTTCTCTCAAAGGGTGATTCATGCTCTGCAGCTCCAGTGACTGTCCTGGTTTTACATGCTCCAGCGGTGATGAATTAAAGCAGCAACAGGAGCACAGCTCACATCAGCTCTCACAGGCTCCTGCCCGCACTGTGAATTTCCTCTGCATCCCTTTATACATGAGCACAAACTGTTTACCTTAGTGAGGAGGAATACAGGAGAGCATGGGATGAAAGCATACCAAGGGAAGGGGGCTTCTGAACGGGAACCAAAGGAAAATCCCAAGGCAGCACATCCAAAACCAATGGAAATACTTTTCCACCCAGGCCCTGGTTAAATTGTCAAATTTGAGACCAAAAAATGGAGGAGATTCAAGAGAATGAGGACTGTTCAGAGGGATAACAAGAACATCTGCACACGGGATGCTCACCCGGGGCAGGAGTAGGAGCCTGGCTCATGGCTCTGCTCCTGCCTAGCAGGAGTCAGCCCACCTTTGACTACTGAAGGTCCTCATTTAGAAACTCATCACACACCTAATTTTAGTTCCTACCTCTACAGGCAATTTTCAGGCAAAACACCAGCAATCAAATATGCACAGATATTAAATTAGGAGCTGTCTTTTAATAACGAGGGCAAAATGCACAGCTGAAGGAGTGTGGAAAGGAAGCTGGTGCTATGCATGGTGCAGTCCAACAAACGAGCTTCGCTTGCAATGGCGGCAAGCTGGTAACTTTCATGAGTATTAAATGCAATTAAAGAAACAAACACTCTCCATCATTCCCCAGAGTGAGAGATATTATCAGTTGTGGCTTTGTATTTTTACATAATCACAGTTTAAAGGAACATTTTTCCATATGTGGAAATTCCCTGTTTTCTCCTCCAAACGCTAACAAAATCCTTGCCTCTGGCTGGCTCCACTCTCTTCATGGCTCTCTGTTATGGCACTCCTGCTTGCCCCAAGGCCCCGAGGAGAAGAGCTGGGCCCAAAACAAACGCCAGAGGTGAACGTGCTGGAGATCCAGTCCTACACCCAAACACTACACGTTCCCTCCGCTCGGGGTGCTTTTGAAAATTCCCCTCTTCGCAGTGTTGAAAAGGTTTTTGTGATCTCCCAGACCTCCTCTCTCAGGCATCCCACTCCAGCGACGTGATCAAGCGGCACGTCCCACCCATCACCACGTGCCCATCACCCAGAAACCTCCCGGGGTAAGTGGTATGAAGGGCACAGCCAGCCCGGGAAGCTCCACCTGTAGCACTGGTGGGACACCCTGGGATCCAGATAATGCTAACGGCTTCCTCCTCTGACCCTGTTAAGGGGGTTGAGCTCAGCCTCACTCCAAAGGGTCACACATGGGGCTTTGGCTTGGAGTTCAGCCGCTCTGTGGTAGTTTCATCCTCTTCACTCTTCAACCCAATGGCCAAATTACTTGCCCCCTTCCTGGAGGGCGGGGCCAGGTACAGCAGGCATGGAGGGAGGCTCGTGCTGAGGGTGCCCTGCCTCAGGACACCCATGTCTTGCACTAACACCCAACTAGAAGCATCCACACATGGTGATCCATGTGCACCCCATTTCAGTCCAGCCACAGTCACTATTCCCCACAGCCAAGGCAGATGTGCTCCTCCCACATTTCCAATCCATCAGCCCCAGCACCCTTTGCACCGGGTGGTGATTTCTGGCTGGCTAGCGCAGTCTTTGCTGGATTTGTTTGTTTGTTTGCCTGCTGCGCGCGCTGTTTGTGTGCTGTTTGCCTGCTGAGCTTTTCTCTGCCTGCATTCAGTCTGTGGGCTGGCCTGCTCCACTCTCGGATAGCATCTCACTCACTTGCAAGCCTGCAGAAGCTGCCTGGTTCTCCTGGCAAATCCCCAGCACAACCAGGACCATCCCTAGCTGCTGAGGTGAGGGTCTTGGGGTGTCCCAAGCTCCCCCATCACCTCACTGAAACTCCAGTAGAGTTCCTCTAGAAGCTGTAAATTTGATGACCAAACCTTGAACCAACAACGGTCTGCTTTTCTAGTGGCAGCAGGAAAATGTCTAATGGCATCAGTACACTGAGTGGGGCACTCCATTATGGTTATGTAGTTATGGATGTCATCTAAAGAGTCATAGAGTGGTTTGGGTTTGTAAGGGACCTAAGATATCATCTAGTTGTGAGCCCTCTGCCATAGGCAAGGAGGCCACCCACTAGATCAGGTTGCTCAGGGTCCCATCCAACCTGTCCTTGAATGCTTCCAGGGATGGGGCATCCACAGTTTCTCTGAGCAGGAGGCCTAAAGCAACATGGAAATCAGCCAGGAAAGTCTACTGATGCTGAGTCCATCTCAGGAGACACTTGGGACCAGCCTCTGAAACCTGTATCCCTTGGATGATCCAAAAGGCTCATCTCAAGACATGGGACACCAGCCGTGTGTCCAGGATCACTTACTAAAACAGGGCAAGAGTGAGGAACAGTCCTGCCATCTCTCTGCCAAGCCATGCTGTGCCATACATGAAATTCCTTGGGGAGGGGCTGAGCTCTGTGGTTATACTGACCAGACCCATGCTGTGCTTTCACATTCTCCTGCGTGCACATTCCCAATTTTGCGTGAGACAGACAAGAGGACACCAAGGCTTTGAAGTTTGTCTGAGACCAAGGCAGTTATTGCTGTTGTTTTCCATCTGGCAAGACTTTGAGGATCTATGGCTCTTTACAAATATGTTTTCTGGGAATGTTATTATATTAGAAACCATTTAGATATAAAATGTCACCGCTCATGGGAAAATCTTGTTAACACAGAGCCACCAGCGGAAGCTCTTCTTAAAAATTCTTTTCTGCTTGATAAGGCTTTCCTTATCTAAACAGTGGTTTGGTGTCCTCCCCCTGTAGGCTGGTGTTGTGTCATGGAGTCGGGGAAGCCTCTTCCTCGAAGGCAGAAGAGGCAAGCCTAAATGAGCTGCCTTTCATGCCATTGTTTTGGTGGCTGGAGCCCGTAGGGCTCATGTTCATTATCACTGCCAGGGGAGCTGCCTGGGCTGCTCTGTCTAAGCCAAGGTGCTGCTCTGGTACTGGACCCCACTGGCCATGCACCCACCCATGTCCTGGAGGCAGCATCACCCCCTCTAAGGGCAACCAAAATCTTCCTCTCTCTCCTTCCTCTTTCACTCCTCTTCTTCCTCTACCAGAATCAAACCAACCTGGATATTGATCGTCTCTGATACTCACACTCATCCAGCCACATGGAGCTACACATAGCTGCTACTATTTGATTTTATTTCTAATCTCTTGTCATTTTTCTGACCAAATCCCTTTAAGCCTCTTTTAAATAGCTCAGGGACCATGAAGGGCTATTCCTCAGCTTTGTTTCTTCTTGTGCTCTGCCTTTTTCAAGTACCTTTAAATCCTTGCCCATTTTTACCATTTCTGCTCTTGTCAAGCATTGTCTACAGCAAAAATTTGTCTCCTTTCAACTCTTATGGGCACCTTTGCAGAGCAAGGATCTCGCTTGTTCCCTACATGAACCTGATGCTCCATTACCCTTAGCTGCAGGAGCTCTGGCAAGGATGACCATTTTCCTGAGCAGCTCCGAGCTTTCCATGTGGGATGGAAATTTCAGGGCTTGCAGGTCGTGAGGTGAGCTGGTTCCCTCCTGGGAAGGAAAATGCCACTGAGGCCAGGAAGAACTGCCAGAACCTGGTGTCCAAGGTTTCCTAAACCCACATCAGGTTATTCAGGATTCTAAGGGCCCATTCCAGGATATCTGGATCTCAAGCTCAAGCCTGGAGCTGGACGCCTGGTAGCTTCCAAGGGAAGTACCATTATAGGGTAGGAGAGAGAGGGTCCCAAGGCTTTTAGGCTCCTTGTTTGCAACAGAGAGGTTGAAAGCCCAGAGTTAAGTTTGCCTCTCCAGCCTCAGCCTACATGCCTAGGCCTCTGCCTCTAGTCCATGAAAGCTTGCTGAAAGCCAGACCTTCCTCGCAGAGGGAGTACCTGAGGATGAGCAATTCAGCATGTTCCTGCAGTGCTCCACTTGCAGTGTCCTGTGGCTGCGGCCGCTGTGGTCCTGAGCTGCGGGCTGGAGGCACCAAATTAAGCTGAAATCCCTGTGTGCACCTACGGTGTCCAGCCTGGCAGTGACCTCCAGGAACTGAGTCCAAGACCCTCATCCAACCTGCCCCATATGAACCACTGCTGTTGAGGAGCCTCAGTGCATGGACATGGCAGCTCCTGTTGAATCCAGCTTGCCCATGGCTTGGGAATGCCTGCTGTATTTTCTAAGCCTTTCTCACCCCTCCTCCTGCTCGGTCTCGCTGAGCTGCAAGGTGAGTCCTCGCAAAACCTGAAGGAGTCACTGCAGAGCATTGCTTGCATTTTTGATTCTGCAGTTCAGAGCCCTCGAAAGAGCCCTGCAGCCCCTTAGCTCACAATGACGACTAATACCAAACACTGCTTCCTCTCATTGCAAGCGAGTAAAAATAAACAACATCCTACTGTACCCACCTCTATCCAAGAAAGCACCGTAACCGGTATTTATAGATAAACAGAGATACATTGCCTGCTGGGGTCTGCTGCAATGAATTTAGACCTGAAGACTGAAAATCCAATTGTGTTTATAAATCAGCTGTGACATGCCAGTGTCATGTCATCAGCAGAAGGCAAAGGGCATGTTTACTACAAGCAAAGGCACACGCTACAGTCATATGCATAAGCAAGTTTCTGTGCAGACAGGTTATTTTTTGCATAGTGGTTTTTTGATTTTTACATGACTTAAGGATAATGCTCTAGGAGCCTTCTTTTTTATCTTTGTGCAATATTTTTTTATGGTAACATTGTTTTTTCCCCTTTTGTGATTGACTGGAGGTTTTGTTAGGTTTTGGGTTTTTTTAATGTTCTGAAGAATGTTTGTGCTTTTTTTGGCACCTTATTACAGACCTCAAAAAACCTGACTAAAACCCTGGCTGCTTCTAAAGCTCTTGCCAAAGGAATTCATGCTTCTCTACATTTGCTGTTCACATTTCTCATTCCAGCTGATATTTTTAATAATAAATATGGTTACTAAGAATAACTGTTTACCACCTCTGTCAGCTCCAGTCTTTTATTTGGACTCAGATCTCACCCTTGGGTTACCTGTTTGTCCTGAACAAAAATCAGCATTATGTATGACTCTGTGGGGACCCTCCTAACAAGTTTTCTGGTGTCCTTAGAACATGCAGCAATCGGCCAGCCTGAAAGCATGTCACAGCCTCCTGCCTGTCTGAGATCTCATAGGTGCCATGATTTACATGGCTACACCCAGGCTTTCCCAATCCGCAACCCCTCTCCATGTATCACTTTATTTTCCCTGATGTGTCTTGTCTCCAGCTCCACAGCCAGGCTTTCACATCCATCCCCTTCTATCACGCTAGCCAGGGTTTCCAGGGTTTTTTAGCCGCTTTTTTCCCCCTTTTTTTTCTTTTTTTTTTTTTTTTATCCTCTAGACCAGGTCCTCTTATTAGATATGCCCTTTTCACTGACCCTGAATTATTGCTACCCATGGTCTTAGAAGAACAGTGCTGTTTGTTAGTCTAAGAGCACATGTGACTACCCCTCTTCCTGGCCAACACCAGAGGTTGCACCAGAGATTTTTCAGGCCAAAACCCAGGCATTTCAGCAAAAGCTACAGGCTCTGAATGCGATCCGTGAGGTCAGAAGAGGATAAAGGAATCATCGTCTATTTGGGGACCTGCCGGAAGACACTAATCAGAAAGACGTGCTCAAATTTAGTCCAGAGCATGCAAGAGTTTCCCCGGGCAGAATCTAACCTCTGTCGGTGGCAAACATCCCATTCCCGCTGCAACGGGGCTGCCAGCAGGAGCCGGGATTTTAATGCCCGGGATTTTTACTCCAGCCCGTCTGGAGGGAGCGGTGCCTGACCGAGCCTGCCTGGCGGCGGCGGGGAGCGGGACGTTAATGGGGAAGGGCATCCCGGTCCATAGGGGTCTGGGCTGGAGGAAGGTTCCCAGCTCGGCGGCTCTTTAGGGTTTGCAACAATTTGCAGATTAGTGTTGGCACTTCCAAGGCTGGGCTGGCAGCGAGACCTTTAACCAAGACAGACAGATTCCCTGCTGTGGTACTGTTCAGCGGGCTTAAATGGAATAACGACGCCTCTCCAGCTTGGGTGATACTGGGTCAATCTTTTTCTGTTTCACTGTGTTTCCACCCCCCTCCCCATCCCCATCCCCATCCTCCCCCCGCCGCAGGTCACGGCGCAGCCCGGGCTGTCGGGAGGGCTGCGGGCTGCCGCTCCTCTGCCTTTGTGCTTTGGGAGCTTGGGGAGAGGGGGGATCATTTTTATAACTCTTTGTACCAACGCAAGCAGAGCTAATGGTAAAAGGCAATCAAATCTTCTGCTCCAAGGCATAAGCTGGTTGCCTGCAGGGTCAGGGAGGAATTTTGCCCTTCCTCCTCTCCGGGGTTTGGAGGCTGCTCGGCATCAGCACAGCTTGTGCCTCACCCCAAAAAACTCTCTTGTTCTTATGAACCTTCTTTATTTTTGCTGAGAGAAATGACAGAGGGTGCTCATGGAGTCTCCAAGGAAGGTCCCCATCAGCGCCCACAGCAAGCAGGACTGGGGGAGCTGCTCATGACTTTGCTGGACCTTGGGGCAAAGCGTCAGGTTGCCTTCCCTCCAGGGGTTTTTGACTGCCTCCCTCTGATGTGCTCTCCTTCCATGGCACAGTGGGAGTTTTCTGCCTTTAAGTCCTTTCTTTTCAACTCCAGATCCCTGCGGGTGCTGGCTCTACTCAGACTAAACGTTGATGTGTACCTGCCGGCTGGAAGCCTTGCGGTGGGAGATACCCCCACCACCACCCTGGCATCCCAGCCGGACCCCTTTCCCTGGGGAGAATCTCGCCTCGGCTTGGGTCAAGGCAACGCAGCAAGACACACGGCAAAACTGCAAGCAGGCACAGGCAGAGAAGCAGCCGTTGGGGAGGCAGGAGTTCAGAGGTACGCCGGCTGTCCTCAGGTAACAAACTCTGGGCCACCCACATCAGAGCACCAACCTCAGCTCCCTCCCAGCAGAAATGACCAGGGGCAAATCTCAAAGGCAGAGCCAATGTGCAAGACACACACACACACACACACACACACACACACACACACTCTCACTCACTCACACTCACTCACACACACGCCTATCGGCATGGCCTCGCAAGGGAAGAGTCGGCATCAAAGGCATCCCTGCCTCTTCTCCCGAATCCGGCGGTGCCGCAGCCCCAGGATGCCACGCTAGGGAGGATGAAGGTGCGGGGTGGCTTCGCTCAGGCCCCCTCCTGGCTCTCAGCACCCTCCTTTGCCCCCCAGACCCATGGAGGGGTGAGCCCACTGCGGCTGCTTCCCACGAGAAAGAAAACACACACTCGCAAAAAAAGGGCTGGAAAATATCTTTCTTTTTTTTTTTTTCTTCTGTTGCATTCCGAAACCAATAATTAAATTTAAAAAATAACCCAACAACAATTAACTCAAATTAAGTGTGAGGTCTAGGCTACCGGCAGAAGTTTGATTTGAAAAGAGCAAAGCAAGCAGTTCTGATTGGGAGCTCTGATAGTTTGTCTGGTACAGATGGTCAGAGGCAGAGCGAGGGACGGAGAGAGGGAAAGTAGGTGAGAAGACACGGGTAATGCAGGGTACGAGTTACAGATTGCATGAGACCCTCTGGAGTGGCATGTGGGTTACAGCAGAACTTTTATCCTTTCAATTTGCACCAAAGGAGCATTTGGGTGGCTGTGGCTTCATGACAACGACTGCACTCCACCGTCTCCAGCATTCTCAGAACCTTGCCCAAAACAAGACAACCTTGCCCCCAAATCAGAGAGCTCTCAGACCAAAAAGTGCAGGGAGAAATGCACAGAAGATTCTGTGCTTATGGGTGCAGTTGCACCATCCATCTCTGCTAAGCATCTTTTTGAGATATCATCTTCTCCTAGGTGAAAATCCCACTCTCCTTTCCCAAACCTGCCAATCTGCCCTCCTTCCCTCCTTGGGGAAGTTTGGTGCCTTTTAGGTCCCAGCCACTAAGTCAGCCCAAAACAGGGCCCAGCAAACACAGAGCTGTGTCCTCCCATGCTGCAGCCTCCAGTTCATCCCTTTGGCATGAGGGAACTCCCGTGTCACTCCAGGCACATCTGTGTCTCCCTCAAGGCATCGTCAGAGGGGTTTGTGCTGCCACCCCCGAAAATGCATCACTGGGCTCCAGACCTTCTCCCAGGGGATAAACCCCCACAATCTGTCCCTGAGGCCAGCCTTTTAAAAGAATCGCTAAATTGTTCTTATTTCTCGTTTAACTGTTTCTTTGTCCACCCCAAATCCTATCCTGTCTGGGGAGATGGAGGACTGCAAAGTGCCCTTTTCAAGGGCTGACCCCCTTGGCTGTCTTTCACTGGACAGTCACAGAACTGCAGTGCCCAGCATCCCATTTTCTTGGGATTTCAGCTCTTGGCGGGTGACCCTAAAGAAGTGACCGGGTATTTTGGGCTACCCTGGGAGGCAGGGGCAGAAGCTGGCTCAGAGCTGCCAGCTGCTTTCCCCCACGCCTCTCCTGCCCTCCGCAGCCCCCTCCCCGTGTCCCCCACCCACGGCCCTTCGCCGGGGGAGCCGCGGCGCGGCGCAGCCTGCCCAGGGCTGGCAGGGCTGCGCCTCGAGAGAGACATCAAAGTCTCCCCTGGAATGTGTGTGGCTCTGCCGCGCTCCGAGAGAGATAGGGAGCCAGGGATCATGAAAGAGATACTGCGATGGTTATCGCCCCATCAAATCAAGGGGAAGCTGAGCGTCAGGCTTGCCAACAATACCTGTTATTGTTCCTCCCCTGTGCGGCACTTTATTAAGCGCTATAATCATTTTAATATTCATGCATCTCCGCAGCCATTCCACCCCCCTCCCCTTCTCCTCCTCTGTGCTTTTCAACATATTCCACATTGGAAAGTGCCTTTCTTGCATTTCCTGGGAACTCGCTTTCCCTCCGGGCAGCAGGTGTTTCAGTCCGCAGCACCCAGACAACGTCCCTCTCCGCACGGGGAAAAGGGGATTTTCTCGTGGTCTTTTGCTGAGCTCTCCCCCCACCTCCTTCCCTCCACCACCGCCCCCTTCTCCTTCAAGTACAAGCTAATTAAGCAGCACCCTGCTCGAATGATTGTTTCACTATCAGTGCGAGAGAGAAGCTTGAAGCCCTTGTCCAGGCAGTTCTCCCACTGTGGTGGGGTGTGCGCTCCCGGGAAATCCCCTCCGTCTCCAGGTGGCTCAAGAGTGGTCTGAGGGTGAAATCCCTGCATGGATGCTGTGGGCAGATGCGTTACACTGGTTCTGCATGGGTTGGTTTGTACCAGCCAGCTTTGGGATGAGCAATCCAGGCACAACAGGAAGGCTCCTTTGGCCATCCTTCACAGGCTCTCCAGGCTTCATTCCTCAGCTCAAAGAATAAAACTGACTGTGGGGTGGGTCTAAGTGTGGGTACCCCAGAAATCATAAAATCACAGAAAGTTTCAGTTGGAAGGGACATTAAAGATCATCCAGTTCCCTGCCAAGGGCAGGGACACCTTTCACTAGACCAGGTCAGTCAAAGTCCTGCCCTACCTGGACTTGAACACTTCCAGGGATGGGGCAGCCACAGCTTCTCTGGGCAACCTGTGCCAGTGCCTCACCATGCTCATGATAAAGAATTTTTTCCTAATATTCAATCTAAACCTGCCCCCGGTCAGTTTGAAGCTGTTTCTCCTTGCCCTATTCACTATATGCCCATGTAAAATATCCCTCCCCAGCTGCATTGTAGCCCTTTTAGACACTGGAAGATGTAGAAGGTGCCCTTGAAGCTTCCCCAGGCTGAACAGTCCCAGCACTCTCATCCTGTCTCCACAGCACATGTGCCCCAGCCCTCTGAGCACTTTCATGGACTTTCCTCAAAAGGTCCACATCCTTGTGATGCTGGGGACCCCAGAGCTAACCCAGTCCCGCTGCTCCATGGCACCAGGACAGGCCAAACCCCAGCCACACGATCGTGCCAAACCCAGCCAAAAATTTATGCTCATCACCTCCATCCTCCTGCCCTATCCCTGGACTGGTGGCAGCTTGTCACGGCATCTTTCCTGTGGATAGTGACCATCATGCTCCTCACAACAGGTTCAAGTGGCAGGATGTTTATTTGGGGATTACAGCCCCAAGAAATACCTATGACATGGAGATTTATTTCGTGGCGTCCCATCCGCTCTGGGCTGGGCAGTGTTTTCCCAGGGGTGGAGGTGCCTGTCACCGGATCCCTGGGAACAGCAGCATGATCCACTGGCTGTAAGTCCTTGAGAAAACAGCAAATTTGGGAGTTGTTTCATGGGCAAATACTGCAAAAATCTCCTTCAAATGTTTAAGGGATTAGCTGCAGATAAGGGAGAAGTGTTGCAGCTGGCAGGCAAAGGCTGCTGCTGGGGATATTAGGGGTGATTTGAAGAAGAGGCTCCAAGCCTGATGCTGTTCTGCTTCACCCCTCCCCTGGAGCCTCACAGTGTTGTTTTCCTCCTGCCTGGTCCAGTTGTGATCCACCAAAAAAATGGGGCCACATACTGATGCACTTTCCCCAGAGACCCCACACCACCAGGAGTGGTGACAGGGTGAGGGACACTTCAGCCAAAAGCAAAGCCCAGCAGCAGCACCTCCACCTGGCTTCCAGTTGCACACAGAGCCCACTGCTTGTCCCAAGGTTTACTTTCATTTTGAGGCACCTAAATTAATTTTTAAACTCCTTCCTCAGTTTAGTTAACTGAGTGTTTTCACTTGTAAATGAGATGGGGAAAATGTACCTCTGAAATCATTACAGTGAAATTAAAATTTAAAAAAAGGTATGGTGGGATAATTGCCCAAATTCCCCCAAGTAACTTGGGATCCCTTCCAAACCCATCTTTTTGGTTACCATATTTGAGTAAAACCTTCCCCTGTTTGGATTATTCAGAGTACCTGTGGTGAAGGGTAGTGATTATATTCAGAACCCAGTGGTGGTGATGGAGGTGGGCAGAGGGACCCATGAACTGCCAGGGGACAGGTGAGGGGACAGCAGACCCTGTCTGGGACAGGGAAAATGGCCATGTACCACACTCAAGGGACAGGATGAGGGCAACCCATCCCAAAACAAGACAGAACTTCAAGGTGGGTCAGTTTTCAGTCTGGGAAATGCATCCCATTTGTGCCGGTCCAGCAAAGCCCCCTTTGCATGGGCTGGTCTGAGCTTGGTGCTGAGCCCGTCCCAGAGCAGAGCAGGGGTGTGGGATGCAGCCCCAGCTCCCTCAGCTGCAGCTGAGGTATGCACAGCTGGGGCTCCCTGGCAGAGCTCTGCGCCGCCGTGGAGTTCCCCTGAGTTCAAAGCTCTGCTGCTGACTTTGTACCCCGCTGGAAAACACTTCCCCTCGCCGCCTTCCGGGTGAGATTTCATAGCTGCAGGAGAGAGGCCTTTTCATCATTTGGCCTCAGCCTTTCTTTTCTCTCTCCCCTCCACCTCATTTTCTTTTTTTGGTAACAATATCCTATACGGAAAGGAAACAAACAAATTAACTGCTGGGTCTCCTGGCTGAGGCAGCCTCACCCACACACAGCAGCCATTGCCCTTGATCCCCAAAGTGCTGCATCCCCTGCACCATCCCACGGGCACGGCAGAGCCCGTGGGGGCAGAGGGGGTTTTGCAGCTGTCTGGAGCCCCGTGAGCCCCACGGCAGAGCTCAAGGTCAGGAGGGGACGACTTTGCTGGGGCAGAGGGGTTCAACCCAGGGCTTGGCATCAGGGGTTGGGGATCTGCGAGGCTGGTGTGCAAACACACCTCTGCTTTGTTCTCCTTCTCCCACAGGGATTCTCTAGGGAGCACGGGATTTATTGGGTCTTTTTCCTTAGAAGGGAGCACAGGTGATGCTGGGGTACCTGAGCATACCTGTGATGGTCACACCTCATGTCTGGCTGCAAAGTAGCACAAAGCTTAAGGGACACCAGTGGGTGCTTGGTGCCCTGTGTCCTCCTGCCCACCCCGTGCACCTGCAAGGCACAAGCCACCTACAGGCAAGTCTCTTAAAATTGCCTCCAAAGCCAGGCATGGCCACCAAGGAGAGGAGAGACCCTCAGGAGCCCTCACACCCCAGTGGAGGTCATGCATGGGGCTTCAGGAAAGCATTCAGGGGTGTTTCATAAGCCACCATAAAGGGCTTGAGTCAGGGCATAACTGAGAGATTGACAGGCAAAGCTGAGGCCTTGGAGCAGGCAAGGTGACGGGAGAGGGATGTTTTGCCCCAAACATAGAATTGTAGAATCACTTAAGTTGGAAAAGACCTTTAAAATCATCTGGCCCAACTGTTAACCCAGCACTGCCAAGGCCACTACTAAACCATGTCCCCAGGTGCCACATCCCCACATCTTTTACATCACTCCAGGGATGCTGATTCCACCACTGCCCTGGGCAGCCTGTTCCAATGCTTGACAACCCTCTGAAGAAATTTTTCCTAATACCCAACCTAAACCTCTCATGGCACAACTTCAGGCCATTTCCTCTTGTCCTCTGATGCAAAATACCTGATTATTCCCACTGGTGCTCCTGTGCCTCCATGCCCAGCACCCCATGGGGCAGGTGGGCTTGGTTGGGAGGGGGTCTCTGCTAGCAGGGCTTAGCTGTGCTGGGAGGGTGCAGATGTCCCAGACACAGCACAGGTCCCAAGGGTGACAGTGGAGGCGTGAGGTGGAGAAGGAAGTCCATGCAAGCACACTAATGGACCTGGGATTTGAGAATATACCCATTTTTCTTCTCTGTCAGCTGGTAAACAGCTGCTGTCTGTCTTAAAGCCTTTAGCACAGCAGGAAAAGCAACTGAACTTCGAAAAGGTGGGTGGAGAGGAGATGTTTGACCCTGTATGAAGGACTGTAGGACCTGGGCTATGACCTCCGGACTACTTAAAGGGTAAAAATTAAGTACCGCCACTGTCATGCTGAGCACCTCACAAGGTACAAACCATCTGAGTGCCAACTCTCCTTGGAGCATGGTTGTGTGATCACCAAGCATTTTGAGACACTAGAGCACATTTTGGTAATTGCTGGATGACCTAAATCCCATTCCTAATTTTGAAGCGATATAAATCTAATATTTAACCAACAGAATAAAGTAACTTAAGTTTATTCTGGGGCACACGGTCATACTCAGAGCTTATAGTAAATAGGTAAGGCAGGCAACTTAGCGGATAACAATCGTGTTCAGGGTTAGGGAATTGTTAGGAGCTGTTTTGCCAAGATAAGGTTTCTGACATCCATCATTGCTTCTGTCAAACCCAAGAGGCTGTGAGTGTGGTGAGAAGCTGCCATGGTTTTGCTTTGTTAAAAGGCTTTCTCAAGTTTACCAAAGGGATTTTTAGCAAATATTGATTTTGCGGTGGTGATAATTCCCTGCAAGCAGGTACTGTGCCCTATAGCATTTAAATAACTATTGCACATCTATTTTGGGAGAGAATTCCAGAAGTTATTTAATTATTTTTGTCTATGATCTATCCATTTATCTCTTTATCTATTTATCTATTTTATACAAAACCAGCACTCAGTCCAGGCAGGTTGCTGTTCCTGCTGCTGCAGTTCAGCTGAGTTTGATGGGAGCCACAACTTCCTGAGAGTCTCTTTAGGGCTCATGATCAACAGCCTAATGGGGATTTACCAAATTACAGCTCGTTAGCACAGCTGCATCAGGTTACCATAAACAGGGTAATTTAGCCCAAACCTCGCTCACTAAAGCCTTTACCCCTCACTGGGGCTTTGCGTCACTCTGGCCCTCCTCATCCTCTCCAGGATGGAGGCAAAGGAGCAAACTTTCCTCTCTGAAGAGCTCAGATCACGTGGGAAAACCGCACAGAGCGTGGAGGGATCTTGACATACAAATGTGTGGCGCCTCTTCAAAGCTCCAGCACAGAAGCTGTTTACACTGTAAATAAACAGACACAAGTAGCGGGTGCAATCCTTTTCCTCGTGCTCCACTCTTCTGGGAAAGACAGGCAGCTCCAGAGGTGTCGTGCCCAAGTGAAACAGCAGAAAAATCCCCCTCTTTTTGTTTATTAGGTGGTGGTGGAAGGGGTCCTCTGAAACAAACTGGGCAAAAATGGGACAAGGAGGCTGGAAACAGTGAAATAGCAGAAGTTCATTTTAATCAGCAGGCTTTCAGAGAAGGCATGCACAGGTGATGGTGGATTTGCTTCCTGCCATCCCATGCCCAGGCACATCTGGCTTCTCTGCCAGCATGGTCAGTGCTGAGGAGCACTGGGAAACAGGGGCAATTCAGGTCCATCCCTCCCAAAGAAATGCTTTCCAGGAGGTAAAAAGCAAACTTCAGATGAGCAACAAGTGAATCATTTACTCCTGTCTGATGGTTTAAAGAAAATCCAGACTGGGATGACAGGTTTAGTGAGTATGAGAGTTACTGCTGCAGGTTCCAGGCTGCAGCTTCCTCTCATGGCTACGGGTTTTACACAGGGGGTCCTGCATGTAGGACCCCAAAAGCAGCCCTTAGTGAACTGCAATGGGGAGGAAGTAAAGTTTTTCCCCAGACTGGGTGGACAGAGGCAGAAGGAAGGGAAGAAAAAGGCCTTTTCTTCGTGATGGGGAATGTGGAGCAGAGCAGAGCAGCATCCGTCCCTGGGGAGAGCAAATGGGTGCCCACCCCGTGTGCTGAGCACCCTGCAGGTGAGAAAGCAAGGACAGGAGCACTGACAGCTGCTGTCTGAGGTGTGTAAAAGGTCTTCTGTGGGTGACCCTTTCAGCTATGGGACAGCTCAGTGACATTTCTCAGGGCTTTCAGACCTACCAGAGGTTTGGCCTTGGCCAGCCAGCACCCTCGCTTCAGGCACTGGAGGAGGGAAGCAAAACATGCCTGGCCACAAGAGCAGGATGAGACCTTCCTACGGTCAGAGATGTCCAGCAGCCCTCAGAGCTCTGTGCTCAGAGAAAGGTGTGGAGCAGTTCTGTGGGATCCAGCAGCACCTGGTGGGTTGGGTGGCACGGGCTGGACCAGCAGCCTTGCGTCACCTCTTGGCTGTCAGCCACCAAGTGCACTTCCTCCTCCTGTCCATCCCTGTGGGATTAAACTTTCCTCTGCCAGGTGCTCTGTGGTTGGGGCAGGGTTTGGAGAAGCTGGATGATGGTGGTGAGAGAGCTTTAAAATAAGCCAGGGTGTGGACACTGCTCTGGCATGACCTAGAAGGGCCTGGCTTGCCCAAACCTGTGGCGTGTGTCCTCAGCCCTCAGTGGTGGGGGCCTCTGTGGTGATGTAGCCAGTTGCAGGTCCCCTCATGGCGGCCAAGCCTGAAAAGCTCCTCAAGGACCAAGACTCTCCTGTGGTACAGGGCAAAGCCATCCTTTGCATGTCTCCAAATGGCAAATCTTTGGGTCAGGCTGCACCAGGGTTTGCTGTCAAGCCTTGGAGAGCTGAGCTTGGACTAGAAAATCTCCAGAAGTCTCCTTCCACCTGAATGATCTCATGATCTGAGGAGTTTCCCTGTGGTCGCAGGACCAGCTAGATGCACATCACATGCTACTCTGTAATGAAGCCATATCCAAAACTCCTCCAGACAGGGCTTGGGTCTCTGGATGTAATGACACCTCTGTCCCAACCAGTCCAACAGGATCCTGTTGTAAAACAAACATTGCATGACAGACATATGAGAGAATTGATGCCCAGATCCATGGATGGGCTTTCACCAGGAATTAGGCACCGTTGTGTCTCCAGGCATAAGAGCCTGGCACCACGTTACAGGTTGCCCAGCCAAGCCAGGAGTCACGACACAGATATCCCTGCAGCCTGTCCATGCAGCACCTGTCCTCCAAACCAGGCTCCTGCAGTGGCCATCCCCCAATCTTTGGGTGTTTTTTTCCTGATGTTCTCACTCTTGCCCCAAATTATTTCTATTATGAGGCTAGTTCACAGCACCTCAGCTGGGCAACTAAAGCTGTCCAGAGGATGAGGTGAGTTGAGACTGTGTGTTCCTGCTGTGGGAAGAGAGGGGACAGGGCAGGATGATGGCAGTACAGCTGGGAGAGTGGAGGTGGCTGCTCCTGCAGCTTCTGGATGGATGAAAGACACAGGGACAGGCAGAGAGAGCTGCCAGTGGAGGGAATGTCCAGCCCCCAGCTCTCCCCTGCCAGCAGCACCATGGACCCTGCAGCTGCGGGCTGGGGGGTTTTCACCAGCTGGGCACCCAAGTGCTGAAGCCTCTGTGTCCCACAGTGCCAACCTCCCCGCTGACGAGGGACCACTAGTGATGAGATCCCGTGTGTTTTTGTTTGTGCTAGCTTTGCTGAGGTAATTGCCAGCAAACACTGTAGCTTGATAAGCAAAACATTGGCAAGATGCAATTTCTAAAGCATCTTTAGCTAAATTTGTAGCGGTTGTCTCCAATTTGCAGTCCTGTTTGTGTCTGCGAAGAAGACACACACTTTCTCAGCTCCTTTCTCATGTTCCCACTTGCCTTGCACAGCCATGGAGGTAGAAGGAGGATTCCCCTCGCTTTATGCAGCTTGGCTTTGACTGAATAGCTTCCAGTTACCTTGAAACCTAATCTTCTTTTGAAGTCTTTTTAAGTCAGTTGCATTCTTGGAAGGAGATGAGCCTGCGAACTTGTATCATCTGATGAGAGAGATAACAGCCCTGCAGAACCTACGCCCAGTGGCAGGCACAAGCCAGAAAACATCTGCACCTGCTCACATGGAAAAAGCACGCGGGTATTAGAGGAGGCGATTTGCCTTTCATGAGTTTGGGGACGTTTATTCCATTGAGAAAGCTTCTCTGAGATGTCCTGGCTGCCTGTTTTGGGACAACTGCCCATCAGTCCCATGGGAGCTCTGGGACATGCTACACAACAAAACAATGCTGAAAGTCTCTAGATGAAGATAACAACTTGCATTTTGGGGTGGTCTGGTGCTGTGCTTTGCTGCTGATAAAGGGGGCTTATGTAAAGAAGCTGAAAACCTTTCCACTCCTTAGATCCATAACTTCCAAGTTCTGCTCTTCCTCTTGCCCTAAAGTAGGGCTTCAGCAACAAGACTTGTTAAAAATTTAGGTCTATCTTCCTTGTCAGTCTTGTTTCCAGTGGCAGCAGCTCCCCATGTCCACCAGAGACCATGAAACGACCCCAAGGATCACATCATTCCTGAAGATCACATGGTGGTAACCCCCATTCTGGGAGGGTCTATAGAGCTCTTCCTATTGTCTCCATACTCCAGTCATGGTATTAAGGTGTGACTTTTGGGTAGTCTGTCTGATTTCCTGCATTGATGTACATCCCTATAGAGTCCAAGTGTCTCTGACAAGTGTCTGAGCTCCCAGCTGCAGATCCAAGGGTTTGGTGTTCAACATTTCTCGTCCCCATGGAGTGGCCTTGCTCTGCTGTTGGCTTTGCACTAGCAAAGTTCTTGCCACTAAGAGATGAATCCAAACAAGCAAGGAGAGACAGGGACTGTGTGAGAGAGACAACCAGATCTGCTTGCTCTCACCCATCCCTCCACCCAAACTGGCCCTGAGACCAAAAGGGTGGCCACCACCTTTGGTGTCTGACATGGAGCAGAGGAGCATCAAAAGAGAGGAGGGCTGGAGAGAGCAACAAAAGCCACTGCATGTAACATCAGGGTTGGATGCTGAGCATGAAGCAACCAGCCTAGCCAAGGGCAAAGATCTGGGCCCTCAGGACTCCTGTGGGGAGCTGGGGTGACACCACCTTTTTCATGTGCCCTTTGTGCTCCTCCATGGCTTCTTGGATCCCCAGCTTCAAACACAGCTGCTTATCTCCCTGCATTACTCAGTGCTTCCCTACGTGTGCTCTAATGCATCTTCAAAGCGCTGCGCCCGCCGCAGTGAACAGACCGGTTGATTCAATTAAAGAGACTTCTAATCAACAATGGTAGTGACTGCGAGGGGTGGGGAGATGATTTGGGGCAGCTGGGAATAAAATTGCCCTAAAATTGCTCATTGTCAGAGCCATCCAAGGTGATACCTGTAACAACTCAGAAGCCTTCTGTAAAGGTCTCACCCTCACAGGGGCAGAGGAGCCTCTGCAAGAGCAGACGTGTACTAATGGGTTTTCGTTTTTTAGTAGTGTTATTCCCACTGGGGTATTAAAGAGCTCCACCAGAGCATCTGGGCAAACAGCTAATTCCCCCGAAACACAGGGTGGTTCATCAGCCCCAATACGTTGGCTCTAAGTGGTTCTCAACACTCTGAATGCCAGATGCGGGTTTCAAATTGTAACAGCGAGGGTGAGCAAGAGGAAACAACCAGCCCTTTTCCCTCTCGGAATTCCTTTGGTAATTAAAAAAAGGGCTAAAAAGCAGTGAAAATCTAAATTCTGGTTCCAGAGGTAGTGGGCAAATTCTCCGCTGGAGCAAAACTGGGCTCTTGAAAAAAGTAGGCTGTTGGTCTGGAGAACCCCACGGCTACTGGAGGAGTTTTTTCCTTTGTATATTATCTTTTTTGAGTCATGGCATTGCTGCTTATTTTCACCTTGCTCTCAGCCACGGTGGGATGACATCAGAGCCCCCCAATGACTGGAGAGGAACCTCTTTGCCAAGCACCCCAACTGGAATCCTACCAGTGTGTGCTGGTCACATGACGGGTTTTGGGGCTATGGGAAAGGAGGCGAGTGGGAGTGGGGCCGCCGGCTGCCAGAACAGTTCATACTGCCCACAGCCCGCTCCTGCCCACATCTGAGGAGCTGCTGGGAAGGCGAGCGGGAAGGAGGGAGCTGCGGACCAGATGCATTGCTCCGGTGGGCCGTCTCCAGCCTGCAGGCCTCGGGAAGGCGTGCCCGCACCAACGCTCGCGGCGGTCGCTCTTTGATAGGTGCCGTGGAAGAACAAGATCATGCATTGGTGGGGGAGAGAGAGAGAGAGAGAGAGATCTCCAGTCCTGGAAGTCGTGTCTATCTTTGTTCTCCTCCTACCTGATTGTGGGATGACTCATCCCCTTCAAACCAGTGAGGCTATTTCTGACACGAGGTGCTACTTGGCGTGAGTAAAGATGGAAAAGCCTGCCCCATAACTTGGATGATAAAAAGGATAATAATTATGCTTTATATAGCAGACTTACAAATAATGGCTTGCTTCTTTGGCTGTTCAAGACCACACACGCTTTTTTTTTTTTTTTTGTAAGGGGGAGAGATGTGGGGAGTTAATTTGGGACTTTTTTAGCTGGAACGGGAGATCTGTGTGGTCCCGTAGGCTCCTGTATAATAATTCTTTTAGCTTAATATCTTTTGATCTCCTCTAAGTTATTCATCAGCTCTGAATAACACACTGCTTGACAGTCAGAACTTTTTATTGGTGAAACGGTGCTTCATTTCACCTTCAAACAAAAGCAGGCTCGATGCTGTGCCTCCCCAGGAACCCATGGGCAGGTGTCAGGTACCTTAGGAGAAATGGGATACTAAATGGAGACAGGAAGGAACAGGAGGAAGAAAAAGGAGTGAGGTTGACAAAGAAAGTTACAAAGGAACAAAAGAAAAATCTGTCCGAAAAAGATGAGAGGCACTGAAAAGATAAAAACCAGTAACAAATTTGGGGTCTTTTTACCCATTTAAATTAAAAAAATAAAAGGGGAAGTAAGGGCTGAAGTGAGGGACAGGTAAAGGGAAGTTAGTTCAAGTCATCCTGAGGAACCCAGTGAATCTCTGTTCCAAGTCCCCACAAGCACAGGGAAAAGGGAGTCTGGACGATAAAGTGGTCATGGCTGAGAGAGTGGGTTGAGATGCTCAGGTCCAGGGAACCACATTGTCTCATCCTGCAAAAGCTGTCAGGTTGGGGAAGGCACAAGTGAAGACCACCTCCAACTGAAGAACCTCTCAGGCTCCCTATATTTGGCAAGGGAGGGAGGTGGTCTGCCCAGCTAAACCCTCCGACCTGGTTTCAAAAGCATGGTGAGTGCCAGAACATCTCCCAAACACCAGGAGGGACAGCACATTTTTACAGTGTAAAGGTTTTGAGACTTGAAAATTGCTGTAAGACTGTGGAGTGGCAAACAGGACACGGCAAGTTCCTCTGGCGATGGTGGATGCTGCTGGGAGCAAGGAAGCAGTGACCTGTGCAGGAAAGATCAGCTGAAGGGAAGGGAGATCACTGACGGGACTCCCCAAGGATCAGTGCTGGAAATCATTTCACATCTTCACTAGTGACTTCAGCACAAAGAGCAACAGCATGTTAATAAATCAGCTGATCTCAAAAAATAGAGGAAGAAGTCATAACCAGTCTGGAAAAATACATGCATAACAGTCCAAAAAAAGTCTCATTCCAACAACCAGAAATGGGGCGGCATTGAAGAGTACAGAAGATAAGCTGGCACACTGAAAAGTGGCATTCATCTGATCTTGCATTGGCCATCTGAAAATAGTCCAAACCACTCTGTGGTCAGAGAGAAAAGCAGGTCCAAAAATTAAGTTTTCCAGTCGTAAGCAGCAATAATAACTGTTGTCACACATTCACAATGTATGAGAACATAGTGAAAACCAGTGTAGAAACTGATGTTTGCCCTCATATGCAATTTTCCCTGTGGAGAGGCACAGATGATGCAGGAGAGAGCACATGGCAGGGTGCAGTCACAGGGACATGGAGCTCCAAGGACATTCCTAGCATCTCGGCAACATCTGCTTGGGAGGAGATGGTCACACAGTGGTGCTGGCCAGCACTGGGACGTGGAAATGCAGACCACCACAGCAGTACAGCCAGGAGCTGGCTAACCCAGGTGGTGGCAGGAGATGGCTGACCAGCTTGGGGTTGGATGCTGGCACGTCCCCAACTCATGACATGGGATTTTTAGTTTCATCATCAAGTCTAGTTGGGACAGAGTGGTAACAATCCATCCTCAGGCCTCCTACCATTACTGCTGTAATGTGTGAGGAGCATTTATTCCTTGGCAATTCTGGAACAGGGAAGGACTCTTCCAAGGAGTTTGCACCTCGTGTAATACTGTAGTTTCTACTTCATCCGTACCAGCCAGGATTCCAACTGAAGCCAGGATTAATAGCCAAACGATGGTATTTCCCCTCCTTTCCCCCCAGGTGCCTATGTTTATCCTGTGGGGTACAAAAAGATCAAAAGAAAATGAAATGAAGCCCATCTCAAGGCATCTGTAACAAGGTCACCTTGGTTCTGACCTAGAGGACCTGCTGCTGCCAGGCTGGAGATACCCTCTTGTAAGAGCAGAGATGCTGGGAAAGACCTCTGTGGTTTGGTGTCCACTACATGTATCTGTCCATGCTGAGACCTGTCTCCAGTGAGAGTCTTGGGCTTTCAGCAGCAAACAGCAAGCAATTTCTGATCTCTGGAAAGCAAAGGAATAGAAGCAGAGGTCAGAAGTATCATCCCAGTGAACTGTGGTAGCGATTGGCCAGCTACCCAAATAGGGTTTTTCTCTCCAGGTTTTAACTCCATCCTTGCAGCACAGCAGACAGGTCAAAGCCTGCTTTGAAGCGAAACCTAGGCTGTAACCCATATGCCCAGGCAGGCACGGGGCCAGGTTCACACTGTGCATTAGCCCTGGCTCTCAGGGCTTGTGTGTGGACAGTCTGGGCCAAGGCTTTGGTGGAAGACTCAAATCTGCGTGGGAAGCTTCTCAGAAAAGGGGCCAGCAGCACAAATGGCCAGCAGCCATGGAGCCAGGTGGCAAACGCTGGTGAGTGAACTGACCAGGACAAAAGTGGTCCAGCACCACTGGGCAGGAACCAGAATCAATATCCTGCATGGAGACCCACTCCATCCAAGCCTGTGTTGCACCCCCTGGATGTGGATCTCTGGCAACACCAACACACACTGGCACTGGGACAAATCCAGCAGTGGGCAAGACACTCACTGCACCCAGTGCCAGCAAGAGCAGGGCCGTGCTCTTCCTGCTGCCCCTGTTGGGGCTTTGCAAACCAGCCCCATCCCAGGGCTACCCATGAGGGTATGAAAGCGCTGGGAGGGGGAAGGCAGAAAGGCAGAACCACTGATGTGCCATCTGGATCCAGGAAATCTGCAAGGTTATTGGTATTAATACCTTGGTTTGGGCTGGAAAATTAAAGATGAAGAGCAAAGCATGGTATTTAGGCATGGATTAAAGAAAGAAATAGTAAATAGCAGGCAAGAATGTAGCCAGGAACAGGATGCTTTGCTGTTAGAAATTACAAAGGCAGTTGAAGGCAGGAAAGAGCTGTGGGTCTGGGTCTGAGTGGCAGGAGAGATGCAAAGCAAACCCAGGCTGAGCTGGCATGCTGGCAAGTGTGTTTGTGCCTGTCAAACGCAACAGGATACAGCCAGGATCCTGTGCTGGTTTCCTATGGGGAAGACTGGGGGTGATCTTGGGACTTGGGATGTGGGGGCTTGAACTGGAGGGTTCTAAACCTGTAAGGACTGAAGATAAACTGAGCAATGGGCTCAGTGTCAAGGACAGTCCTGGCTCAGCATCTCTGAGACTCTGTTCTGAAAGGAATTTCCCCCCAGTGGGGGAAACTGAAGCTATGGCTAAAATCTGCCCCTCTTGTCGTCAACAGGGACTAGAGGAAAGTAATCTTAAACTCAGCTGAAATGCAGATTCTTTGGCTAAAAATCTGTTCCCTTACAGACAGCTGTTGAGATGTACTTGAGTATCCACCCTCTCCAGCCCCCAGCTGCTGCTCCAGTCTCCCATGGATACACAAACCAGCCCTTGAGGATGTCTCAGACACCCCAGCACTTCTCAAATGGCCTCAGGTGCCGTGTGTGTTTGACAAAATTTGGTCCTCAGAGTTGCTTAGGGGTGCTGGGGAGAGCTCGCACAGCCCAGATAACTCTGTTATAGACATATCCCCAAATTTAGGGATTTATGCCTCAGGTCTCAGTCCAGAGTTCCAACTGCAGAGGCTTTTTCCTGCTCATTGCTGAGCTGCAAGTTGCTCAGCCATAACGGTGGCTGCTGGCAACTTGCTCTTGTGCAAATATAACACAAGGCTCTTAAGCAAAGCAAAATTCATATATGCAACACTGATAAATCCCCATGAGACATCAACGGAGCCAGTGGGTCAGACAGGTCACATTTCCATATGGCACAAATCAGCTTTGCTACATCCAAATGAAGGCAGTCACATCAATTTACACCTGCTGGAGAAGTGGGCCCAAGAAACTTGATGGGAAAGCTATTTCATCTGTCACGTCTTCACTTCGGAGAGCAGGTCGTGAGGCAGTTCACCGAATGCAGCGCTCAGATGCAATATGATAAGGCACTTCCATGCCTGGAAGAAACACCTGTCTAGAGAGATTTTAATAATGACTGCCTTGCAGAAGGGTCGTTCTGTTGGACAGAAAATGTCCTCGTTCAGTCTGTGAAGAAGAGCTGCATTTAATCCTAGTGCACCACTTTTCCTGTTAAACCAGACTCCTAGGAAAGACTAATGCGGAAGAAGATGCAATCAAGGCAAGCCGGTGGAAAGATAACCCATCAATTACCCAGCGGCTTGGGATATTCCTTCAAAGGCCCATTCAATTAGACACCTGATTTGCATGTCTTTCCCATTTGCTCTAGGTACTCATTAGGGGCATTTAAATACAACCCTGACTGCAGCCCCACAAAGCCTTGGGTGGGTGCTTTTGAGAACCTCATTTTAGTTTATCAGAGTTGTCAGAAGTTGCAATTACTGTAGATCGAGAAACAAAGTGCTTTATCACCCCTTAGAATCTGCTGGGATTAACACCCCTCTTGCAAAAATAAGTGTCTTTGCAGTCTTTAAAGATCCCAAAGATCAAGATCTCTTAAGGCTCATCAGAGGGACAGTCACAATGGCACCCCAACACTGGACTGATGTGTGGCTCAGCTCAACAGTGCCCTTTCCCCCTCTTTTTAACAGATTTATGCCCAGGTAATTGGTTGCCATCCTGGTCCATGACAATTCATACCATGATTCAGATTAGGTCAGGACCAGCTGCTCTCCCTTCAGAAAGAGACCAGGGCTGGGTCCTGGCTGCCCTTGGCTGCAGTATCTCGGTTTTTCAGCATGGAGAGGGGACCGCCCTGCAGTCCCCACGCGACAGGTCTGTCCTGTCCTCCTGTCCTCCTTCCCTGACCTTGGCTGCTCTGTCCGAGCCTTGTGCTCTCCATCCCAGCGTTTAGGGTTGAGCTGCTCTTCCAACACCATCTGAGCTGAATGGGAATGAACCCCCATGTGGACCCCCATCCAGCTGTGGCCAGCTGCTCATCTGAGAGTTTAGATTCTCAGATAGGGAGCACAACCCCATCAAGCTTGGCCCATGCTTGGGACACCCACACTGTCCCTATCCCATGAGTGTACTGGTCTCTAATGAGCTGAAATCTACCTGGAAACTGTTCAGGAGTATATTTTAAAATAGAATGTAGGAACAGAGTATCTTCCAGTCTACCTTCCCCCTGAAAATTTGCCTGAAGTTGGCCCAAAGTTTCAAAGATTGCTATGGAAGGAGACGGTTGAGCATTGATAGATCCTTGAGGAAAACTGATTTAAAAAAAATAAAAATCATCCCTCACTTTCTCTTCCCCCACTTTGGCAAAGCAACACAAGTAGACGTGGTGTAGACACAGCTGTACCCGCACCAAGGGCTTTGGTCAGTGTAGTGTGGTATTGTGGGAGGCAGCACAGTGAACACTCTCCAGCAGGAGAAATCCTTCCAGTTTTGGCCCAGCCTCGATCAGTTTTTGCCCTGAGTTCGCACGGAGCCAGCCTCAAGGGTGACGAGGATTCCACATCCCTGTGTGTGCCGGGCCAGCAGACCTGGACCAGGCACATGGGCTGCACACAGCAGTATCCCGGCCCTGGCAGGGCAGGATGAGTGCTGGAAGAAGTATAAGAGAAAAATCAGGAGTCGCCCCCAAACCCTAACCAGCCTGGCCCCACAAAACCTTTTGTGCCTTTGTACCTTGTGCACCAGCACCCCAAATACAAGCAAGAAAGCAGACAGGGTTTTAAAAGAAGAAAACCATGTTAGCCTTATCCCAGCCTTTGATTTCTGCTTGGATGTTCTTGTACAAGGTATAAAGGTAGTGTCTCTAATGAGATTACATATTACAGTCAGTCAGGAGCTGTTAAAAGGCTGTTTCTAATGGGATTAAAATGTATAGCACCCAGTTATAGCCGTAATTGCATTATACCCCTAAGGAGAGCCTGTAGTGTAAACTGAAGGCAGGTCAGGGATGCAGTGCGTGCTGCTCCACTTCAGTATCTCCTGAGCTGCTTCCCTCTTTTTCCTTTTTTCCCCTGTCTTGGATGAAGAACAAAGAGGGAGAAGATTTAGCAGAGTGTCAGGAAGTGACTGGAGGCTAATCCCTCTGCTGACACTCCCCAGCACCAGGGGGAAGTAACTGAGATCAGCCAAATTGGCATATCAAAAGCCTTCTAATTATGTCACTGGTGGTTTAAGCCAATTCCTAACATTCTTATTCATGGAGTTTCCAGCACAAGAAAACCTTTCTTAATCTGAGCTGCTGTTGAGCAGAACTTAACGTCATGGATGAGTTTCTCTTTTTTGGTGCTGGGGATGCCAGGATGGCTCCTTGCTCACAGGCAGCAGCCTTGTGTGATGGCAGGACATGGCAGGGCATCTCCCAGGTCCTTCTGTGCAGCAAAATTTTGTAAGCCTAGATGTATCACCTGAAAAATAAAATTAAATCCCTCCTCCCCATGCACTTGCACTTTGGTCATGGAGAGGTGCAGTAAGTGCAGACCAGTTTTTCCAAGAAATGATGGTGTGACAGGAGAGACTCTGCTTCCCTGTATGTCCGCCCGAGGCTGTACAACAACCTCCACATCACCAAATCCCACCAAAATTCACCTTCGCAGGGTCAACACTGAAGCAGCTTGTTCAGTTCCATCTCAAAATCCGGGCCTTGAAAATGCTCTTGAGCAACTCCCTACCCCAGGTTTGCATTCCTTGCTGCCACCCCAGTGCTATCAGTGGTGAGGGTCCGTGCTGGACTGCACGTGGGATGTGTCCACAGCCTTGGCAGGGAGGATGAGCCAAGGACCCAGGGCATCCTGGCAGCCCTTGTCTGTCCTACCTGTTTGGCCACACAGCTCCCTTTAAACAGGGACTGCCAGCTGGTTTGAAGGGTGTGAGTTTAAAGCAGTAATAATACTCGGTCCGTAGGTAGCACTTTTCATCTGCAGCTTCAAATCTCTTGACAAATATTGCTCGCAGTAGCAGAGATCTGAAAAGAACAAAGGAATTGGGTCTGTGCCCATCTTGCTCCTTTGTAATATGCAAAGAGGGCCAGAAATCGCTTTGTTCATGTTAGATTTTATTTATTTTCTTTTCTAATGCATTAGAAATGCAGATCTTCATTGCTCCAGAGAAAACAGTGCATCCATATCATGGAGCAGATACTGAGCAGGTGACACTCAAGCAAAGAGGGAAGTGATTTGTTCTCAAGCTACTTAAATCACCGGCTTTTGTACTTTTCTGTTGTTATTGTTGTTACAACTCAAGAGCCTGCAAGACACTTGGGAGCAAAGAGTCTTCTGGTAAGAGCTCGACGTGGCACTGTCACCGCTCCCTGGAGATGAGATGCTCCAGCCCTGGCTGAGATGTTGGCCCTGTAGTGTCCAGCAGTTCCCGAGCCACACGTGGGCTGTGCAGGATATCCAGCCGGGACTCAGGGACACCAGGGCTTTGAAAAGCTTTCAGTGCCCTTTACCTTTTCAAGGCTGAGGTTTGAGTCCATGTTTGAAAGTAGCTCATAGACTTCAAGTTCATTTTTCTGGAAAGCACCTTTTTTAATGATCAGCCTGTGTAGGAGCAGCACCCAGCCCTTTTAGCTCTTTGAATGGTATCTGCCCTCACCAGCAGGCACTTCTGCCTGCACAGCCACCCTCCTTTAACCCTTCTCAGACACATCCCTGGGAAACACCTCTCCCTGTCTCCGGCATCCCTGGCACCATGCGGGACCATCAGTGCAGCTGGGGAAGGGGAGATGATTCATGCAACAACAGCCTGTTGGGCCCACGTGTGGCCAGCCAGGGTGCCCAGCAGACCCAGTGATGCGGGCACTCCCTGGGCCCCAAATGAGAAGGCAAAACTCTCCCAACCCACGCAAGGCAGGGCAAAAGTCTGGCACCCGCTCACTGCCCCGCAGCGCTCGATCAAAGCGGCTCTGTCCAGGGAAACCTGTGGAGCAGAATGTATCCTGAGTGGCTCTTGGGGAGCGTGGGAGTGACATGGGGGTTGCTGGCCATCATCAGGGCTTTTGGGCTAAGAGGGTCCCTGCTAATGTTGGGCAGTGGGAGCAGGGATGGAGAGGGGATTGACTGCAGTGGTCTGGGGGAGACAGCTGTGGGGACAGACATGTCCTGAAGCCACCAGGGAAGTGGCCAGGCCATGGACCTGGCACTGGGTTTTAGCAGAAGGCAGTGTGGAGCATGGCTCAGCCACATCCAGATTTTTTGCCAATTAACACTGCCTGTTTTTCTAACCCAGGAGCTTGAGATGGATATGGGGTAAATAAATAACATATTCCCGCCTACATGACACAACTGGCAAGAGAAGGGGATATAAGGTCCTGCCTGTCCCAAATCCCAGCAGTGCTTCACTGCAGGGATATTACATCCAGGAGCAGGGCTGGTGACATGGGGACCTGTGGAGCCCTTTCCCAAGCACCTCCTGGCTAATAGAGCAAGACACGGCTGGTAGAGGGAAACAGGCTTCAGAAGCAGGATGCAGACACTTGGATGTTGAGTGCTGAGCTGCACTGTCAGACTCATCCCTCCATCAGTCTGCCTGACCTCCTGGGTCAGTTGGGAGACAGGACACCCCCTTCCCACTCAGAATCCCATCACAAGCCCTCCCTCTTCAGCCAGAGCCCTGCACTAAGGCTCAAGCTGAAGATGCTGGGAGAAGGGGACTCATTTCCATTCCTTTCCCCTGGGTAAGCCGGAGCCACGCTGGCTCCCGAGAGCCAGCTCCCTTGAGATGCCGATGGGCAGAGCTGGGAGCCCAGCCAGGGGCTGCGTGTGCCAGATGCACAATCCATTCCCTACCCTGGGTTCTGTGTCTGACTCGCCTCCCCCAGTTACAGCATCACCTGCCTGTTTATATGGGAGATTTGAAAGCTGTTACCTCCAACTCTTTTTATACCTTGGTCTAATCTAGGTACTGTTAATGATATTTACTTTCAAGACACTCACCTTAGATTGGCTTTTCAACATCTAAATTAAGCGTTCCATCCCAGTCTTTGATATCATGACGGCACTTCAGCTACCTTTGATCATATCTACTAAGTATTCTCATTAGTAATCAACATCACTTACTTAAAATAAACACATGTTTTCTTGAAGCTTTGTGGTTACACTTAATCAGCCGCAAAAATTCCCCTTAAGATGGTTTGTATCATTCAAGGGCATTTGTGTCCATAACCATAAACAACAACCGTAAATAGTTGTTGTTTTCCCTGAGCTCTCCAAAATGCTGTCTGCCAAGATCTGACTCTCCAGTGAAAGGATTTGATATCTGTAACATCCCCCCCGACCAAACCGCTGTTCGATACTGCCATGTAAACTGAATCAAAGGGGGAATTGCTGCTGGCAAACTCCATCTCTCCCATCCCGGACAACCAGCTTCAGCAGAGGGCAGGAAACAGCTTCCGTGGTGCTGAGCCTGACCCCTGACTTCCCAGCAGTGGCGAAACCACCCGAGCCATGGCAGGAGATAACTGATGGTGCTTTGGATGGGAGGCAGGTACCGCTGGCTTTGCACAGTGCCTGTGCCCTCAGACCGCGCCGTGGCGTTTTGACAATGTAGGCCCTTACAACAAAGGTCCCTCTGACGTGCAGAAAATGGTGAGAGGCTTAAATGTTTTGGATAGGGTGTGTGACTCAGCTGCTATTCCTGCACCCTGGGCACATAAACCCTGCCTGGCTCAGGGTCCTGCATCGACACTTCATGTTGCTAATGAGCAGCTTGTGTATGAGCAGCCCTGACTCACCCCTGTCTGCACTTGAGGAAGCTCCCAAGAGGCAAAGAGCTGCCTCCCTTCTTCTCCCAGCTCAGAATGTGTCCCCATGTCCCCTTCCACCTCCTTTCTCTTATTCCTGCCCTTTTCCTCACCTCCTCCCTTGGGAACCCTATGCTGGTGTGGGTTCCAATTTGGGGTGGCCCCAGATCACCCAAATCCATCAGCAGCCGTTCATGGTGAGGGATGGCACAGAAGGCAGCTATGGTGATGATGGGCTCCCATCAGGATTTCTCCATCCCACATCCCTCCAGTGGGAGAGGACCACGCCGCCTCCCTGCCTGACAGGCACAGAGGGATTAGGAACACAAACCGCCCTGCTGGGGCCTGATTTTGCAGGGTCTAAATCTTTCCTGCTGCTGCTAACACTTCCTCCGGCTTCACCCCATCCCCTTCACCCTTTGATGTCAACTGGAGGCACCAGGTCTAAAACAGCCACTGCTGTTCATTAGACCTAATTAGTCCTTAATGCCCTCTTAAATCCCATTCTAAAAGGGGGCCATTCAGCACATCCAGGGCTGAGACAGCCCTGGCTGAAGGCAAAGTTAAGGGGTCTGCGATCAAAAGGAGGGAGAGTGCTCACCAGGTAATTCAAGACAGAGGGATTTGTGGGCTGCTACCAGCTCTCACGGCACCAGCTCACACAGACTGGGCAGGAGGGCAGGCAGCATCCCTCACAGCTGGGAGCAACCCAAACCCATGGATTGTCCATGGAGGAATCTCTGGTGTTTGGGACCACTTGTGTCTCCACTGAGATGCTGTTTTCTGATGGAGGCAGGCACCATCGGGAAGGTGAGGAAGAGGAAAGGGTCTGAAGGCTTGGGCAGTCCAGGAATAGTGCATCTGGTCTGACTCTCAGTAGCAATCTTTTTCCAACCAGATGTACTTTTAGAAATGTGTTGAATCAACACCTCTTGGGGGCCATCAATTGGCTGAGAAAAGGAGACCATCTCCCCCTTCATTCAACTCATCTCCCATGAATACAAGAGGAATGAACACAAGCCAGGGCTGAGTGATTTGGGCTTCAATTTTGAAAGACTCAGTGGGGATGAAATCCTGTCTATCACATGCTCCAGTGCCACTCAACTCCACTTCTCCTTGCCACCCCATCCCCATCCCATCTCCTTTGTGAGGCTCAAGAGCTGGAAATGGGATATTCCCCAGCCTGGGCCTTTGCCTGAGCCACACGACTAACCTCCCGCCTTTAGGTCCAACTTTCTCTAGAAACCAGGCCCACGTCCAAATTAATTTTCTGTATGTGTTGTTGGAGTGATTAGATCTGCAAATCAACATAGCCACAAACTGAATAATGCACCAGCGCTGAGCGCTGTCGGGGCAAAGCCCCAAGTTCCTTGTCAAGTTCAGTCCTGCAGAGCCTGTAACTAATGATTTTTCTCACTTGGCCCGGAGTCAGCACTCTGTCTCTCACATGCACACACAAACATTGTACGTGTGCCTTGTTAGCATAGCACGATCTACAGATAAAGGGAGGGAGGGAGAGCAGAGCAGTGGCCCTGGGACACTTGTGTGACGCCTCACCCTCAGCTGAGCTGCTGAAACCAGGAGAAATGGCAGGATGTTGGGAGAAGCATCCCACCACCCAGCTCTGGTTGTGTTGTGCCACTTGCCCTTCTCCCTTGCTGGCATAGTCTGCAGGTCTCTTTTATGTGTTACTGAGAGTCAGCCCAAAGCCCACAGATATCAACGAAAGCCAAGGATGAGGTCAGTGGTCTGACAGCTCCCACAGTTGGACACTACACCCCTGGCCACATGGTCGTGGATATAGAGGGTGAGGGTGGCTCCCAGAAACTCCCCACGTGTCACCTGTTTGGATCCAGGAAGGAGAAACATGCAGGAGAACCAGCTACAAGATGTTTTCTACACACATACACTGGTCCCCAGGGTTTCTTTGCTGGACCCTGACAGCGTCCTCTCCTGACAAGTTAGGGTTTCCATCCACACTCACTCCCCAAGCCACAGGCTTCACCTCTGCAGGTAGGCTCTCTCAGAGCCCACAGCCTTTCCGTGCAGAGCTGTAGCCCCCTGTGGGACCCACCGGGCCTGCTGGTGGGACTCAAGGTTGCCCTGCAGTGGGGGACGTAGCACACAGCTCTGGGCTCTCTGCCCTGCAGTCACCTTCTTGCAGTGATGGATCTGCACACATGAGCTCTCCAGCAGCCTGGTGGGAGGCAGCATGCCTAGACTGAAGGCAGGGAGGATGCTCACCTCCTAAGTTACCTTCTAGAAGCCACCTCTAACACCTTTTAGCCACCTAAAACATCTACTGTCCACAGCAAGAGACAGGATGCCCCAGAGGCCCATCCTGCTCCATCTTTGAAGACGTGTCTCGGGCAGGTAGGCTGAGCTGCCCTATGGGTATTTTTCTCCACTCTCTGCTGAAGGAGCCCAGAGCCAAGTGCGACTGGGGTGACATTTGCATCGCACGACAGCCAGTCTCTGCAGCGCTGACCTGGAGCAGAGCAGGTACCTCAGCTCCCTTTGTAGTCACCAAAGGCCCTCTGGAGGTAAAATTCACCCAGCCTGCTTGCAACTGCTTCAAGGCAAGATGAACTGCACCCTCAGTTCCCTTGGCTGCGCAGATTAGATCTCCATCAACTATAAAAAGAACAGAGCAAGACCTCTGGGCTCTTTACCTGTCTGCATTTAGTGATACAGCTCCCACCCTTGGTGACTGAAGCTGGGTAAGATAAGGATTTGCATCAATGGAGGTTAAGCCAGTGTAGGTGAGGCTCCCATGGCTGGAACAAGGAGAAAGATCAGCAAAATGGGCTTCTCGGTAAAGAAATTGATCTGCCCCACAGAGATGCCCCTGCTTGGACAGGATCTGTGCTGGTGACAGCTCAGGGCAGAGAGGACCCCAGCGGCAGATGCCAGCTCCCAGGACAGAGTGGGTGTTTAGTCCCACCTAAAGCCACCCTGCGGGACGAGTGGCATCCCCTGGGCTCTCAGCACTGCCATGCAGTGAGAGACAGAGAGACAGACCACCTCTGGCTTTAGCTTGACCAAAGTGACCTACCACTGCATCAACCCAACCCACCTCCCTGGTGCCAGCCCAAGGGAGATGCCATTTGTTGTGACTATGATGACAATTGATGGAGAAGCACCTTTGTGAGCAGCCTGGTGTCGCAGCCAGACATCCCTATTTTTCAGACACATGACATCAGACGTAAAGCTGAGCAGAAAACCTTCCCTTACAGTGCTGAACAGGGTGATTCTGTGCTCAGCTACAGCTTTAGCTGTGATCTCCAGTTGTATTACCCTCTCGTTACCCCATTCATTCAATTTCTTTAGGATGAGGAAATTATGATAAAATGATCATTTTTCTATGTTATTTATTCTTGGTTGTCAGTCAGATGTGATAACTGTAGAGGAGTTATCCTAAACAGATATGGGACATCCTAATCTGACACCAGCAGGAGCAGCTGTATCTCCATCAATCTTCTCTCCCCATCCCGTGACTGAAAAGGAGACCCTCAGTGCTGCCATTTCTACTGTAGCACTTCTAAACACACTCCTGTAAGGATCTTTCAAAGGATATTGCCTTAGCAGTAGACCTGAGAAGGAAGCTGGATGCTTAACTCAAAACCATCTGTCCCCTGCTCTGTCCATATATCCCTTCCCCCCTTCCTTGTGACCATGCAGTGGCTCATCCAGCTGAACACTAACCTGGCAAAGATTGGTCACAGCTGAATCAAAAAGGGTTGTTTCTACAAGGTTGGGATCTTGGGGGCCTGCAAACAGACCCCTGCACCCATACAACGTGCCAGTGTGCCAGGTGATGGGAGAGGAGCAGCACCACCCTGAGGTGGATCTCCTGAGTTAGACCTCGCTCACACCAGCAGAAAGGGAAAGGAGTCCTGCAGGTGTAGCTTGTAGCAGCTTGCCAGGCAGAGATCAGTGCGAAGGAATGTACCCACGAGTACAGCTCCACGGGTTTACCTTGGGGCCTCTGCCATTCAGATGATCGCCCCGGCTCACGCCCCAGCCAGATGTTGCCACACAGAAAAGTTTTTGGGTGAAGTTACCTCAGGAGGGGAGCAGCCTAGAGGACGTTTGCTCCAGCCTGGCTGTGCACTGAACACATGGCCACAGGAGGGACACCCTGGGCTGCCCAGGCGACCACCCAGCAGAGACCATCCACCCCTTCCGTGAGCATCCATCAGCCTCCGTTCTGCTGCAGGAACTTGCTGGGGACCTTTTCCTCTTCCCATGGTTTCCTCTGGGAAGCAAAGCTGTAGAGATGGCCAGAAGCAGGACATCCAGGAGCCTGGGAAGGGCATGGCTTGCACCCACTGCTCAGTTTGTGTGCCTTCAGAGACAACAGATTAAAATCCACATCCTGCAAGCGGAAGTCTTGCACAGACATCTCCTTTCTGCAGGAGGCAGGGAGGGACAATCACCCCTGGTGGTCCCCATCTCCTCTTGGGTGACATCTAAGCAGTATCAGAAACGTGCCCACAAGGTCCCTGTGTGCACCAGGACATGGCAGGAGGGTGATGTCCCCAGCTGGATCCTAACACAAAGGGGCTTAGTGTGCGAGATGCTGCCCCGGGTCGGTTTCTGCCGCCCACTCGCAGAGCATCTCCCGGTACCCCACCGAGCAGCTTCTTCTCTCAGTGCCTTTGCTCCGCAGCGAGATCAAAAGGCATCCAACCCACTGATCGCTGGGTTTTGTGTCGAAAGGCTCCCTGATTACCTCACCATTAGCTGTGCCCATTAAACAAAATCCTAAAGGTTTTACACAAAGCTGAGGTTTCAGATGAGAGGGCGAAGGAATGACTCAGTGCCTTTAAACGCCAAAGTCTTCTCCTCCGTCCTGTTTGTACAGCACCTAGCACGAGGGGTCCAGGTGCATGCCTAGGGCTCTGAAACACCGCCACAATTAACTAATAAGTGTAATAGCAGCTGTACTCCCACCAGCACGGTTTCGTTTCATTATTTAAATATTCAGTTGCGCTGGGTAGCACCTCTCGGAGATGAAGTTTAATTCAGTGAGGTGGGAAATGAGCCCCTGGCTGGCCACTGCTGCAGCACAGGTACAGCTAGGAGCCACAGGAGCAGCCCTGGTGCTGGTGAAATCAAAGATGAGACAGAGTGCTGGGGTAGAGCTGGGCAAGGACCCCCACAGTGCTGGGGCAGAGCTGGGCAAGGGGGTTTTCAGCTGATATAAGAAGCTTAAAGGGCCAATCCAGGCGGTGAGATCCCCCTTGGGACTTGTCCGACTGAGACCCCCGCCCGTAGGCATCTCTCCAGCTGGCAGCATCTGGGGACAGTGGTCACATCCCACCATCACCTGGAAAGGGGTGCAGGTGAAGGGGAGTGGGGAGGGGCACAAAAACTCTCTTCTCCTCCCTTTCCACCTGGAGAGTCAGCAACAAACACCGATTTTCAACCCTAAAAAATGGGCTGATACAAAACAAGCAGCGCGGTGGTTTGGCAGCGTGGCCTGAGGTTTGTGCCGATGGTCACTGAGTCACTGTTGGGCACCGAACCCGATGGGAAGGCAACCTCCAGGAGGACAGGTGTCCATGGGGACCCTGTGCACTCCCCACCCGGCTCCCGGCACCGGCGCTCACGTCCCCCGCGGAGCGCACGGCTGGCTCCCAGCGCTGACGCGGCTCCTGGAAAGCGCTTTGCCCTGAGCCTGGCGCTTCCCCTGGTCCAGCGCACGGCTCAGAGCCGTGGTGGGAGCCACCTGCTCCAATCGCAGAAGAAATAGTGCCATCTGCTGACATTCTCGGCTCCGTTCCTCGAAAGCCAGGGCGGGTGCTTATCTCCCGGCTGTGATCGGCGTTTGGGGTCGTGCCAGCCTGAGAAACACCCGCACAAGGCCTGGTGGTGCTGGTGGGACAACCCCGCAGGTGACCCATGGGGCTGGGGCTTGCGGGCAGCCTGAGACCTCCCCAGACATCCAGGGTGGCCCTGTGGTTGCTGGACATGCAGACCCTGAGCACCCCTGGGAGAAGAGCTGGAGGGGAAGGTGCTGGTCACTGCCACCCACAGCAGGGTTTAATTAACCTCTTATCCCTTTCACTGTTATTAATGAACCCAGTGAAACCAACAGGCTGCTCTTCAAGGGACATCCCCCATCCCATGCAATTCCTTAGTACAGCTTTCTCCTCCTTATCCTGTGGTCCTACCACCTCTGATCCTGTGGGGTGCTGGAGTTACTGGGACTCCCAAAGGAATTACTGCAAAACAGCCCTGGGCTGGTATGGGGTATGGTGCGGGCTAAGATTTTTATTATTTTTTTAATGAAGCATCCCAGAATCACAAAAGCCTCAGCTCCCATACAAGTCCCTTGGATGTGACTGCATGTAGCATGATGGCCTCTGCTTGAGTTCCAGACCAGACATAAGGAAGAGATTTCTTTACAAGGAGAGTGGTGAGGCACTGGCACAGGCTGCCCAGAGAGGTGGTGGATGTCCCATCTGTGGAAACATCCAGGTCAGGTTGGGCAGAGGTCTGAGCACCCTGGTCTAGCTGAAGAGGCAGGAGGGGTTGGGCCAGATGACCTTGAAAGGTCCTTTCCAACCCGGACTATTCCATGGCTCTATAATACATTTATATACATTTATATGGGCTGGGTCTATGTCACACAGGGACCACGGCAGGAGATGCCACTGGTCTCAGGCGTTGGCAAGGAAAAGGTCACTGCTCATGTCCAAAACTGCTCAGAGAAACTCTTCCCTGGGAATACCTTTTCCCACACAGGGAGGCAGGTGGGAAGAGCCCTGTGACAGGGAGTTGATCCCACCCTGCCACCTCCCCAGGAACACGTGAGCTGCAGGGGACTGGGTCGAGAGGAAAAGGCATCAGGTGGATCTTGGCCTGGGAATGGCCTGTGGAAAGCAAAGCTGCTGATTTTCTGATTTTCCACGCTGACCTACCAATAGTAAAACCATCAAAGCAAGAGACACATTCCTGAGGTCTGACCCAGCATGGCAAAGTCAAGGAAAGATTCCCACTGAACTCAACAGCCACTGGACTGCGGCCACAACACTTACATATAGCCAAGACTTATTTATTATTTTTCCCCCATGGTTTTAATCAAGATTTCATCCCACTGGGGCTCTGTCTCATCCTGCAACAAGGAAGTCAAATTTATCCTACGGAGTCATTTTAAGACAATAGATAACCAAATATATATAGTTAGACATATTATATGTATAAATATAAAAAACATGTATATATTTTATATACATACAAATAACCTCTTAAACTGGAGGCCAGCATAAAAAACAGAGTAAACACTGTAATAATTTTAATTATGCAACATATTCTGCCTAACATATTTATTTTTAATGGCAGTCATTTTAATAGCTCTAAGGCCCTGAATTAGTCCAATATGTTCTTAACTATGTTCACTTTAAATACAAATGTTAATGACTTTTCCAGAGGGTCCAGTGCCCTGGATGAGCTTGCTGCACACCAGTATATTCTCTTTAACATGTTTACTTTTAATAACAGGTTTAATGATGCACTTGGGGCCTAATAACCACATTTAGTCACAAAGAGAGAAACCAGCTACAAAATACTTTCTCTAAAAACTAGGCTACAGGGGATTGCCGTGCTGTTTCAAAGCCACACCAGCCATCCTTTAATGTGCCTATGTGTGTTTTGGCTCTGCCTGCATCCAGACTGCACAGCCTGGCCACAGAGTAGCAGCCCCGATTGATTTTTGGGGCTGGTTTTGGGGTGACCTGGGGACCCTGCACAGCAGCTGAGCCATTTGGGGTAAAGGGCCACGGCCAAATGTGGCCTCACTTCCTCCCACCCCCAGTGCTCAACGGTGGGTTTGGGGAGACAGAGGGCAAGTTTCAAAGGAAGGTATTCCTGGGCTCCAGCAGAGGCATCCTGGGGCTCTCACTGGTGCTGCTGGCAGAGACGTGCCAAAGGGAACGCGTTTGAAAAATCACACCCACCATCCATTAAAAAAAAAACACAACAAAACACCAAAAAAGCACCACCAACAACTACAAAACCCCACCTCCTACATTTAGCTTTATAAGAGCTAGAAATGCAACCAAGTTAAGAGGCAGGCGGGCGACAGCTGCTCTCCTTTCATGCTCAGATCAAGCCATTGCTGTGAGCCCCACTCGTGTCAGCCCTCCTGGTGGGGGCTGGGGCCGGGCGGGACCCCCAGGGTACACCCAACCCCAGCAGAGAGCTGATTCCAGCTCCCCAAAGGAGAGATGCACCCAGCAGGGTGGCTGGCAGGGCTTCTCTCCCTGGCTGTGTCCAGACTTGTCCAAGCCCAAAGCTGTGTCCGGACCTGTGAAATCTCACGTGCCCGGGGGATGCTCAGAGCTGCCTCCATGACCTGCAGGCACAGGACCCATCCTGTTCCATCCAGATTGAAGGGTCACCCCCCATAGGGTGTCACAGACGTCCCCAATGTGCAGCAGGTCCCCAACAGCGTGTGCTGGCAGGCCTGGAGATACCCCAGGACGACGCACTTCTCCCTTCATGCAGAAGCATTCTGGGGCGTGCATATTGCACCAAAAAAAACCCCTTATGGTTTGTCCTAAATATAACCATGGCAGACTTTGCCAGGCTTCAGCTCCACTTGCATGAAAAACACTTTCAAGGCTTGAACCAACTCTGGTTTGTCTACCTTCTGCCCTGGGGCCTGAGCGAAAAGGGAGGGTGGAATCCAATAGCATGTTGTGCATAAAAAGATTATGCCAAAGATAACCTTATTGCTAATAATAACCCTGGAATCTATCCTGTGAATAGGGCCCATTGAATGCTTGAACACAGGCATTCCTCGGTTAGGTTTTTCTGCCTACAAATATTTCACTTGAGTCTTTAAATACTAATCACAGAATTCAGACGAAGGGGTTTTTATCTTCAAAGTGCTGCAGAAAAAGAAATTAAAATTAATTCATTAATCAAGTATAATTAAAGGGTATAAAATATGCCTTTTTCCTGAGCAGGGAGCCAACCAACGCAGCGTGAAGCCATCGTGGGGACTCCAAGCATCTTTCCCACCGCGAACGTGATTTTCCCGGAGCGGCGCCCGGGCAGTAGCCGTGCTTGTTCCCAGCAGCTCTGCTCAAGCTGTCTTCCTGACATGTGTTAGGCTGTATGTCTGCCACGCAGGAAATAGGGTTTGAAGCTCACAGCCAGGAGCAAAAGCTGAGATTGAGGCTTTAATGAAGCTGGGATTGAGTGGCTAGGGTGGTTCAGTGAAGCAGTAAATGCAAACACATTATCACCTGAGAACTTGCTCCAATTTCACACCAATTAACTAGGAATGAGCGAGGAGGGCTGGGGCTGGCTGCAGAGATGGCTGATAATCCTGTGAATGGGCAGAAATGGCTCGAACGAAGACGCGTTTGTGCCAAAACGAGTTTGTTAGATAACGCCAGTCCCGGCAATTTTGTCTTGGGGAGGGAGCATGTAATTACTGGAGCTGCTTTTATTAGCAAATATTAAAAACATTTGCCGAAATACAGTTGCCCGTGAGGGAAGCAGGGGTGGAAAAAGTAATAAAGCAATAGCTGATTATTTTATTTCTCTGCCAATGAGTCATATCACAGGGAAGAGAAGGGAAAAGGGGAGAGGGAGAAGAGGGATAGGATGCGAAGGACTGTTGGGGCAAAGTCGGCAGCTCATGGAGGGGAATATCCCATCCTCGAGGAGCCCCTCAGGATGCTTAGTTCTGGATTTCAGGTGGGTTTGACTTCTAATCCACTGCCAGCAGATGTAGGTCTGAACAGGTCCCCAAAACTCACCTTGGCAGCAGCAGTGGGGCCCATCCCCGTCCCCTACACCCAGGAGCCAGTTCACCTTCACTGCATTTTAATATTTGAGTTGTTCCAAATTCTTTCCCTGCTGTGATTATTTCCATTTTAGGAGCTGGGGTGGAAGCAAGGCAGCAGTTTAGGGAAAGTGCTATTAAATGGATTTCTATGGACCGAATGCTAAAACAAATCCCACCCTCAGTGTGCCAGGCCCCACATCAGCCCTCCAGTAGCTGCGGGTTTCAATGTCTGCAAGCAACCAGACAGGTCCTCCAGATCCACACCAGCCATGAGACATCCTGCAACCAGGAGGTTGGACTGGAGCAAACTCTTGGATGTAGACGAAATCTTGTTGTCATCTTAAAAAGCATCAGCGATAAAAAGGTTACTGCAAATGCAAAGGCAGGAACCCCTTGCTGGGTTTCATGATGACACAAGGGGCTGGAGAAGATCTCAGCAGAAATCCTCTGTTGTGTGGTGAACGTTGGGGAAGGTCTGTGCCCCCAGAGGAGTCCTCAGTGCTGCCCCAGCTCTTCTGTGGCAAGGCAGCATCCAGGGAGTTATGTTATTCCTGTGAGCTGCCTGCCCTGCTCTCCAGCAGGGAGCTCCAACAAAATAATTGCAAGAAAGATGCAAACAGAGGAAAAGCAGTGACTGAAGTCCTCTCACTCAATATTGAATTACTCCAGGCTATGGGAGGGACAGAGAGATTTTCCTTTAAAATCAGGAAAGTGTTTTCTCTGGTGATGGAGGCTGGATAGCCAGCAAGGAACCAGGACAAACCATAGTATACTAAAAAACCCACCTCACTAAGAGCCAAGGAGAGTGCAGGGGCTGGCTGCTGCTCCTCATCTCTAAGCAAGGGGGGCCCTGGATGCTCCCTGCCCCTCTGTGAGCCTAATTTTCAGCATCCTGCTCGCTTCAGGTCCTCATTCCCTCCTGAACAGATGCAGGAAGGAGGAAAAAGCTGCAGCTTAAATGAGCAAGGGTCAGTAACTGCTGAGCCAGGTGCTGGGGGATACTTTCCCCAGGGCAGGTGGAGTGGGGGGCAGGGGGACACCTTGTTCCAGTTGTTCCAGCCACGGGGAGCGGGGAATCTCTGCTCCTTCCCAGCTTGTGGCATGCAAACCACTCTCCCAAGCAGGAAAAACACTTCCAAGTGGCAGATATCCCATTCCGTACACAACGGTGCTCCCGAGCCCCGGCGCAAATCCACAGGGCTCTTCCTGTCCGCGCTCTCCAGCCTGTAATTATCTTAAAGGCAACAATTAAAACTATTGAAACACATGTGATGGGTTTAGGGAGCATAGCTTGGCTAATCCCCACAAGCATCCCGGAGGAGCGGAAGCGAGGAGTTCCCAGGGTGCTGGTGCTTTGCCGGGCAGGTAGGGACCAAGCGGAGCTGCAGGGCACCAAGCTCAGGGTGAGGAGTGGCAGCAGCCTGGTCCCCAGGCAGTGTGGGACCCCGGGAGTCACCCAGGTGGCAGTGACCAGGCTGTGGGAGCTGCAGGAGGGTCCCCTCGCTCCTCACCCCACCTCGACCCTCCCCAGAAAGTCAGTGACAGAAAAGACCCCATCCTCAAAATCTCTTGTTTAAGGTTTGATTGCAAACTTCAGTACCAGAATATTTCATCTTCCTTTTCCCATGTCAGTCCAGGACTTGGCACGGTGAGTCCCGCTCCATTCCCTGTGTCAGATACCAGAATAAAGCCATGTTCAGACACAGCCCCTTCTCCCTTCCCATCCTTTACTGCAGCATCACACTGCTGTTTCATCTCATGAGCAAGAAGTTCTGCAAATATCTGTGATGCTCTGCTCGGCAAGTCCCAAGGCTAGAGCGGTGAGATGAATAGTGAGGAACTGCATGAAATATCACTGACCTCCTGTGCTCATCACTTTTTAATTTATTTGTTTTTCAGGAATCATTATTTTTGCTATTTTTCTGAAAGCATCACCCTCCTAGAACCAT
The DNA here is from genome assembly GCA_013389985.1 of Dryoscopus gambensis. Taxonomy (NCBI): domain Eukaryota; kingdom Metazoa; phylum Chordata; class Aves; order Passeriformes; family Malaconotidae; genus Dryoscopus; species Dryoscopus gambensis. Next base: position 352,720 of record WEIT01014766.1, on the reverse strand, counting down.
ATTATATGTGATTTTCTCCTCTGCTTTCCTTAAGAATTGGTTTCTAACCTGCCCTAAAAGTGCTGAACCAGCTTTGGGAGCCTGAAAATGCAGAGAACTACAGAGCAAAAAAGAGAACACAAACTCTTTGTTCTCAGTATCTCGTGATCTTAAAGTGCTCGGGGTGATCTCAGGGGTGTCAGGGCAAGGACAGAGCCACACAGGGCAGCTGCTGGCTGCTCTCTTTTCCAGCCCTCTTGCTCCACTTTTCATCTCCCCCATACCACCTTCTTTTTTTGTGATATGGTGTTTTAAATATTCCTAGAATTTGCAAAATTCCTACATTTTCTTCTTCTCCCAAAACTGAAACACAATTTTAACCATTTGGACTAAAAGTGAGTAATTTTGCTTTTAAAATGCCTTTTTTAGGCATTCTTTTTCTAGTTTCTGCTCAAAAGCTCGTGTTTGCTAAAAGAAAAAAACTTTTGGTACAATTTAAACAAATTCAAACTCCTTTTTAATTAAGTATTTAATTTCTGAATGCTTACTTTCTCTTTTTTTTTCCCCCCTGCTTTTTCTCATCCCATTTCTCATTTCTAAAATGCAAATAATTGAGAAAAATTCTCTTCAGAGCCACTTCTGTTGCTGCCGCCACCAACAGCCCCAAAGATGCTCCCAGCCCTGGGCTCCCCTCACCAGGGAAGCAGCCTGCAGCGTGCCCCAGACCCCTTGCTGTGTTCCCAGCTCCCTGTGGGTACCCATCCAGCTGCATCAAAACCACAGAACAGACACAGCCATGGGGCTGGCGGGGACAGAAGAACCCACAGCAAGTCCAGCCTCAGGTTGGTAGGACCCCCAAAGGGTTGTGGCTGTTTCATGAACTCTGTGAGGAGTTACCAAGGCAGAGGAGCATCACCTGGGGGGAGCAAAGTGGATCCCCTCGCAGGCAATGTGTCTGTCTTACATTCTCTGGGTATTTATTGCACAAGCTCTACACATCTCAGGTTATAAATTACACAAATGCATAATTAAATGTTTCCATTCACCAAAAAAACCCGTGTATGTGCAGCTGTTGAACACAGAAACTTTTCTCTCATGGCCCATCTCTGACCAAGGCATCCTCTGAGTGAGCTGCATCTTCCCCCACCGCTCTCATAAGCTGCAGAGCAGACAGCCAGTGTCTTTCCATGTATTTATTGATTAACAGCAGCCTTTTAGATAAGTGAAGCCCAGGTGCCTTTAAGGGCAGAAATAATTTGGGCTTAAGTGTCATTCAGTGTTGTGGGCATATGGCAAATTTTATTTGAGGGTTGCTTTCCATCAGGGGAGCATCTGACATTTTATTTGCATTTCCAGAGGGCTTTAGTCTATTTTAAACTGGGAAAGGGAGAAAGCAGCAGGGCTGGTGGGAGCTGCAGTTTTCCTGAGCAGCAGACCCTCAGCTGGGAGATTAATACTGACCGGGGGAGCAGCACAGGGACGGGAGCAGCACAGGGATGGGGATTTTCGGCAGTGCCTGGTTTTTTACCTCAAGAGTGAAAAAAACCTGGGGAAACCAAGAAGCAAGTGAGTGGGATGGAATCCTATCTCCAGATCCTCAGATCAAAATGTTCATAAGGCAACAATGATGAATGCAGCAGAGTGATGTTCAGCAGCCTGTGTAGCCCAGAGATCAAACAAAGTGATCTCCTCTGCCTTTAAAATATACGAAGCTGCAAGATCTTAAGGGCAAATAATCTTATTTTGATTGCAGGGCTGGGATCTTGGAAGTCACATTCCTTTAATTTCCTTGAGCCGGTTGCCTTCCCTGTGAAGGACATGCACAAGGTGGTGAGTTTTCAATGGAAACTGGTTTTGCCTCATTTTCCACTTCTCTCCTGTTACAAGGAAAGGAGTGCCGAGCTCCAGAGGCCTACCTGCCTCTTCCTATGCAGACAGAAGGGGCTGGGTGTCTGTGTTTAATTACAACCTGAAAGAACTGCATTTAAAAGACAACAGAAAGCTATTTAATTAATACTTATCATTAGCACACATAGGAATGCCTAGCAGCAAATTGCAACAACAAAGCAATTCCTTTTTACTTTTTTTCCTCGCACTTCGGATAAATTCAAAAAAACAGGAGTAAACAAATGATTTGCACCACATTTGAGATGACTTTTTACAGAGTGAGAGTAGTGGGGTAGTTGGTATCACCTTAGGAGAGCAGAGATGTCTACGAGCAGGCTTCTCCATCTCCAGTTTTTCAGTCTCCAGCTCTCTTGGCCAAGAAGCTTATCTTCATCCATCCATCTATCTTTCTATCTCAGCATTTACACTGGGCTCGTCCCCATGTCTGAGCGCCTACTTGTCTTCATACCTGTCCATAAATTACCTGGGGCCTCCAGGGCATTATAAATAATAATTCAACTCCCAAACCTTCAGAACTGTTTTAAAGCATTGGCTTATAATTCACCACGTCGTGGGCTCCTCCCAGCTCATACACGGAGTAGAAGGACGTGACAGCCCGGTCAGTGGAGTAATTGCCTAAAGATCAGTTCCTTGGGTGGCCATGAGCTGGAAGATGGGGATGGACATTGTGACAAAGCACAGAGGAAGGCCGGACTGCTCCGTTCATGGGAAATAAAATCCTCACCCACCGGTCATTTGGGATTTTATATTCCTCTCAATTTTACCTCAGCCAGAGCAGCAGTCAGCCAGTCATCTCATGCCCCCCTTTAATGAATAGATCTCTTAATGACACTATTAATGATTGGAATGTTGAACCACAGCATGGCTCTGGTGATAGATGAAGTCTCCATGGGGCACAGAGGCAGATGGCTTAGAGGGTAGACCCCACATGTAGCCCAACAGATCTCAAACCACACCAGTACAGGTGCCCCAATCCCTTGCTGGACAGGCCAGCTACAAGTGAGTTTGGCTCAGGGGCAGCAAGTTGCTTTGGTACATGGGAGTTATTGAGTAGAAACTCCAGCTGAGCCATGACCACATTCCTCTATCCCAACACGTGCATCTCCATCCCAAGACGCTACTTTCTCCTTGAGGTAGGAGTTAGGAACGTGTCCCTGCCATGGCCCTCAGTGGGGGAACATGGGGTCCCCCATGGAGTATGGTCATTGGTTTGTGGGCATCGCTATCTCCTGGATCACACGGGTTGGATATGCTTGGGGTCAGGAAGCTGAAACTGGAATTTTTGCTGGAGAAAAGCAAGAGCAGTTGATGTATGAGATGAATTATTTGACAAGCCTGTCCTGGGTTTGTAATCAGCTCTGGAAGGTGTAGGACTAAAATAGCATGTGAAGCTGCATGAGCATGTGAAGCTGCCAGAGCCTGCAGCCACCCATCAGTATTGGGTGAGGAGGTACCACTTTTTGACTTTCCTCCCTCTGTTTTCCATCTTTCCATCAAACCAGGCTGACCTTCCCTCCGAGCCAGAGACCCAAGGATGAGCGAGCAGAGCTCCGAGCACCAGTTCTGGGGACAGAGTGGGAGCTCCCAGTGAGAGTGGCCACGGATTCCATGGTTCCCGAGCAGGTGGTGGGACACAGCACGCCCACAGGGCCAGGTTCATTCCCACATCCCAGGCACCGGGCTGGCACACGTGGCTGTGCATTGCCCTCTGTGGGAGCACAGCCCCCCTGCAAGCCGAGCCTGTCTGTGCTCTCTCTGCCTTGGCTCCAGGCATGGAACAGGCTTTTCCTGCTGTTCTTCTGCTCCAGAGATCTCAGAGAGAGTTTCCATAGTGTCCTGCCCCAAAAAAATCTGGTTTGGGCTGGGGAAGACATAGCATCCTCACCCCATAAGGGTATCCTCAGGGATGGCTGAGAATTAAACTCCTTTTCACCCTGCAACGAGGCTGGACCCTTTACTCATCCTACTGCTTCAGGGCATCGGGATGGGAGCGTGGAATGTATTGGTCACACTTTCTGCTTGCAAAACACAACGGGATTTTGGCGGGCCGCAAGTCCAGCCCCACTCACCCCGTCCTTCACAGGGTTCTCCAGTGAAGGGTTGGGGTCTTGCCCCATGCCCTCTTGCCCCTCCTCCCACTCTGGTCCTGACCAGCCAGCCAGGTCTGCAACCTCTCACTTGGATGCAGAACTGGGTGCAGTTTCAGGCCTCTCCCCTCTCACAGGGTGTCTTAAACTACAATTGAGGGCTGAATTACACCTGGGCAGACATCCCAGGCTGAGAACTGCTAGAGTTGGGGAGGCAACGGTTAAAGGCAGTGAGGTCCAATGAGTGAGCACAATATCAGCATCAATGAAATAGAAAGTTGATCATGGGGGCCAAATGGGATCGAGAAGTTTCTTATTGCCACCCCCAGTGATGTCCTGCACCACCCCCAGTGCAAAGCCATCCTTTGGGGCAGGGTTACTTGTGAGGATGAAGCTGTTGCTTAAACAAGAGGTATTTTGCTGGTTTGGCTCTTCAAGAAGGGTGAATGACGTCCTCATGAAAGATCATTCCTGCACCTCACCACCATTTTCTTCCCAGCTGCTCCATGCTAGTAGAGCTGTTAGCATCAAAAACATCCAAGTGCTGTGGTTTTTACATCATTCTCATCTAAGCTCTTTTCCTCATCCCTGTTAATTGGGATGGGGCAGCATCAGCCCCCACCCTGGAGGATGCACAGGTCCCTCCTCCCCTGCAGGGTTTTGGTGGGATGGAAGGAGGTGACACGGGGCCGGCTGTGCCGGAGGGAGGCAAGGAAAAGGCTGCCTGGGTGCCAGCAAGGCAGCTTGCAGCCCAGGCCAAGCTTCCCACTCTTCCCACACGTTCTGCAATATCCCAAGCTGAATCATTTCACAGAATTTACTTTTACCCTGTTAAATGCCACTAAACCTTCAATTTAATCCTCCCATTACAGGACTTCCTTTGATGTCAAAGGGGGAATTTTTTTTTGATGGCAAAAGGGGATTTTTCCCCCCGGTATAATTATTCCTATTTTTCTTCCCCCTTTTTTTAGGCACAAGAGATTTCTGCCAGATGCATGGCTTGTGGAGGCAGCTCCCACACAAGGTATTTATATATTTATATGTATATGATGAGAACATGGTAGTGAAAGACCTGAAGTTTCAGGCAGAAGATAAGGGGAATTTCCCATTTCCTACTTGTTACAGTGGAAGTTGCCTGGGAAGCGTCTGCAGCAGGACTAGGAGCAAAACCTGTGAGATACAGCACTGGAAAGTATCTCTTTAAGATAAGCATGTCCAGGAAAAACATCTGCTATTTAACACTATCACAGAGCAAGTTTCAATGCCTGGGAATGATCCCTGGAACTGCTTAAATTACAGGGATGGGTAAAGCTGATCCACTCCACTCTTGCATGCATTTCCTATTGAGCATCTTGGGTGCTGTTAGGATTTGCTGGGCTGAACAACCCAGCACAGAGCCAGAATCACTGGATGATGCCCAAGAAGCAGGCAGCTGTGGGTAGTGCTAAGGAAGCTTTCTGTAAGAGCCAGTAATGCTGGAACAGGCAAGTTTACTCAGAGTTTCAACCAGTTTTTGTGATTTATTAGGAAAAAGAGGATATAACTGCAGTGCTCTTTACTGAAAATGTTATGAAATTGTCCATATAATTCAACTCTTTACTGAAAATGTTATGAGATAGTCCATGTAATTCAACAGGGAAGTGCATTCTTGCTAACAAATCATTGCACGAAGACTCCCAGCATAACAAAGGGCTTTCCTGGGAGTGGAGAACAAGCCCTGGGAGGCATTGTTCAGCTGTGCTGTGTAGCTCAGGTCTATGTGACTACCTGCCCAGTGATCCCCCCCTGCCCTGGGGTGCAAACTGACCCTCATGTGCCTCCCACTGCTGTGCCACGGCTTCAATCCGGCCCCGGAGCACCTGTGCCCAGTCCTGTCCCCGCTCCAGGGGAGTGGATCTGGTCTCCATCGCTGTCAGGGCAGTGATTTCAGGGGGGATCTGGGGAACCAGGTTGGCTCGGAGCACAGCATCCTGAAATTTGGCTGCAGAGGCTGGAGCCAAGCAACACCGGGGGATGCTGGAAAGGAAAGAAAAGCAAGAAAACTTAGGGTGTAAGCAAGCCGGGAGCTGGAGAGGCTGCAGGAACAAGGGCTCTCCCTACCTGTGTGGCTGTGAGTAGTGGTAGTGAGCAGCCACAGCAGAGTGGGGGCACAGCAGGTACTGGTTCTCCTGCCAGCAGCGTCGCATGGCTCCCACAATGTCCTCGTCAGAGGCAGAGCCCGATCCCAGGGTCTCAGAGAGCTGTGGGAAACAGGGAGGTTTGCACAGGGCATCAGCACAAAACACGTTCCCAAGGAGTTTGTGCCACAGGCACGCAGCAAAGCAGGTGGAAATAGGGAGGCTGGAGGATGGGTTTCCCCAGAGACTGAAGGAAAATGGGTTGCTGCTGCAGCTGGGGGATGAGGCACTGTTGGAAAAATACACAGGGGTGGAGTGTGGGCAAGGGGTTTCCATTCACAGGTGCTGCGAGTGTGGGTGGACAGGAGCCAGGACTCAGCTCCTCAGCTTTGTGCTGCTATTTCCATGCTCTGAGGGAGTTTCTGAGGACTTGTAAAATCCTCCTCGCTGTAATAACTCCTCTTGCTTTTAGTAATACAGTTTTTTAGTATTTATCTTTCTGCAGCACAAGCAGGAGTGGGCACTGGGCAAAGGCTGCTCTGTGAGAGACAGCACATGGGAAACTGGACAGAAAAAGGCAGGATTTTGCATCTGGCCCTTTCACAATTCAAATCTTTGGTTTTCTCTTGTATCTCTCTCTGCTTTGTGTTTGAGCTCCCCTTTGCTGCAACAGGGAGGCTGAATTGCACCAAACTCAGCAGACCCACTCTCAAATACCCAATTTGTGCCAGCATCCACTGCACAATGCCTTGGTGCATGACCAAGGATGGGGTAATTTCATATGCTACCTAAATAACTGCAGGCAATTTTTAAGTTAGTTTTGTGAAGAAAAAAGAGCCTGCTTTAAAAAAAAAATTATAAAGGAGTTTTTAACATGTCCATGTACACACATTGATATAAAACTTCTGTTCTGGCCTCACACTTAAATTTTTGGTTGGACACTCTCCACTATGATTTTTTTATTCTGAAAATGAGTTGAAAATACCTGGTAACAGTAATTCTCCTTACACATATACATTACAGTGTTGTGTGTGTGAGGAACTGACCTTTCTGTGCAAATCCTCTGGCAGCTTCAGCCTTTTTGAGATGCTGAATTGCCCCATCAGTGTTTTTATCAGGCGGCTGTCAGAGCCCGAGAGCAGCCAGAGGATCCTCTCCACATTGTAAGGCTCCTGGGATAACAAGGCAATAGGTGAGGAAATTCAAGCACCGGTCCCGGTGGGGAGAGCATCCCTGCGGATTCTCTGATGTCTCATTAGGCCTGAGGTCCTGCCGCTGCGTTTTTCTTGGTGGAAGCCAGGGTGGGCTTTTTGTCTTCCCTTTGCTCACCTACATCCCTAGACAAATCTTTGGGAACACAATGTCTTTTGAACCTCTGACCTGTCAGAGCAGTCTGACAGTGACCATCAGATTAAAACTGAAAATGAAGGGATGACTGATGAATCAACAGCGTGACCACATCTGTACCATCGCCGTGAGGAGCCCAGGCTAATAGCACACTGTGTATTGGAGAACCAGAAATTTCCAGCTGTTTACTCAGCTTTGCAGATGCTGCTGTGAGTCATGCAGCTCCTGCGTGGCTTAATGAGACACCCAGCTGGCTGCAGGTCTGGCTGATAATCTTCATGAATTTATAGGGCACATATAGGGCCTGACTGGCCTGTATGGCTGTGTAGCAATCAGCATTGCAACACTGCAGCAGAACTCTGTGCAAGATTACACAGGAGGGTCCCAAACCAATTTTTCTTTGCCCCATCTCATTCCTGCATGTTTACAAGCACCAAGTAGCATTCATCCAGGTGGTTTGGCTGAGATACCTTGTAGGGACAGACAGGACAAGGGGCACCAACTTACAGAGTCCTCCTGGATCTCACCTCCTGGATGCTGGGTTTGGATGAACTCTTCATAACTTTTAGCAGCTGACAGCACCTGTGACCTTTTGTCACTCCATCCTGTCCTACCCTGTCGACTCATCAGGACTTACTCAGCTTTTTGTGTCCTTATCTGGGTGTCTTATGGCCCCAGTTCTGTTCTTCATCTTTCCACCATCGTCTCCCAGAGCCTCCAGCCTCTAATCTTCAGTCTAGCCTGGGTGTAGCCTGCCCTTTGCTCTAGGCTGTCCCCTGGTTTAGGCTGTCCTGAGAAGACACAGGTCAGTGTGCCTGGACTTCCATGACCTGCTCCTGGAGGGGCCTCCAGCTCTGTGCTCCTGACACCTCTTCTCCTGTCCTTCTTTCTGCTACTCCCACATCCTTCCCACATTTCCCCTCCATCCTTCATTCCTGCCAGCCTTATGATTTCCAGTACAGATCACTATGTTGACACCAGTAAGTCGAACCAGGTTGGGACACTGGTGCAAGTACCAGCCTTACCATCTGAGTAAGGCTTTTGCTTCTGTCCCATGCCACCAGAGCTCTCCAGGAGAACTCTGGGGCCCAGTTTGGAGGACGGGTCATGGTGGGGACAAAGTTTGGGCATGTGGGCATGAGCTGTGTGGTGCTTCCTGACCTTAGGGACAGAGAACAGCCGCTGCTTTGCTTTAAGTGCTGCAAAGACACATCCCAGATTGTCGTGGGACTGCCCCTCACAAAGCTCATCCACACCAGACTTTCTGCTTCACCTTCAACTCTTCAGGCAGCATCTAACAGGAAAGTTTTCTCTGCTTTATCTTAGTCTGCTGAAGCAGCAACCTACAGAGGCTGTGCACTCTCCATCCTTGAAGGTTTCCAACATCCAAATGGACAAAGCCCTGAGCAATCCTGTCTGACCTCAAGGCTTACCCTGCTTTAAACAGGTCCCAGTCAGACCCCTCCTGAATTCCCCTCCAGAAAAAATGGTCTCTTTAGCTATGGAAATACTGGCATGGGTGGTTCAGGTGTGAGCTGAACAAAGATGCCCCATGCAGCCATGGAGAGGGATGGGCAGAGGGATTCACTCTTCCAGCTTCTCGAGAGTCTTGGGGAATCTCCTCACCTGACTGCTTGCTTACATGATCCCAAAATCTGGCACTTGCTGACCAGTGTTGCTGAAGGGAGATGGGCTGAGAGAGGAGCCCAGTTATCCCTGGAGCTCTGAGGAGCCCCACAAGTTTCTGGCTTGGGAGGAAAGCCAAGCTGCAGAGCACAGTGTGGTGACACGGGCATAGGGATTTAGTGACTGCAAAGCATGGCAGTCCCTCCAGGCTACCAGGTCCTCCCAGTGTGTTTGAACAGCTTTTGGAAAATTCAGGTAGCTTAAGGCCACAGAGATACAACACCAAGGGTTTCCCACTTTGATCACTTGTTTGGAAGCAGATCCAGTCCCTGGGGATCACAGGGTGGGAGTGAAACACGAGGTATTTGCTTCCAGGTGTTTGGTTTCTGTACCTCCATGACTTTTCTTTCTAAGGCCTTCCTCTGCCTGCTGAGACTTGTTTTGCTCTGAGCAAGCTGCAGACAGCCATGAACGAGGCATTTCTTCTGGACTTCCCTACCTCCATCCTGGTCTCTCCTCTTGCTCTTGGTGGAGCCTTTCAGAAGCATCAACTAAACCCTTGAGACATGATGGCATTTTTAGTTCTCTAGCTGCCACATGTTGTGAAAGTGTCCCTCTCTTGCTAAGCTTGCGCAGAATGAACCCCAGAAACCCAGCACTCAAAAATGAAGATTAGAAAGTCAAGCCCTTAAAAGTGAGGGAGAAGGTGTTTGATCTATCTCAGCTCAGCAGTCTGTAGCATAAATGGCCAGTATAAGTCACACCTCCTAATGCATCATCGAATGGCAACATTTTACAGGTAGAACAGAGTACAAGATTAAAAAATTACAATATTTGCTATTTTTGCATTTTGGCCAGTTCACTACACACCTGGATATCCATGGCTGATGCTAATGTAGTCTTCACACTCTGGGCCAGTGAGAAATCTCCATGTTGAACAGTCCTATGAATGACATCATTGCTGTTCACCACAGTAACAAGTCGAATTGGGAGACCCATCTTCTGGGCAATACAGCCAGCTAGGGAAAAAGAGTGAAAAAATGCATGTGTGCTTGATGAAGAAACATTCAAAGGAGACTTAGCAAAGAAGTCATTGTACAAATTGATTGAGCAGCTAGTTCAGAAGCAGACACAAATTATATTCCCTGGTGGACTCCGAGATACCCGGCTTCAGTGGTTTGGTAAAGCACAGATTATAAAATCCGGGAATGGAATGCTCCACCTGCCATTGAACACAGACTCTTGCTCATCTCCACTTTTGTGGATGAATTGGCAGGGGACTGACAGCTCAGGCAGCTGGCAGGCAAGCAGGAGAGATGAAGATTTTGGGCTTTTGCCTCTCTGATGGGCAGCCTGGAAGAGCAGTGAATGTATCAAATCCTTTATTGCTTTCATAAGACAGTTCTACACCTATTTTGGGATTAAGGCAATCAAGACTCTTATTTAGAAGGCCAGATTATGCAATTAAGAGTGGTTCTCCCGACCATGCACTACCACGCAAACCAGAGTAGGACCAGGCAGGACTCCACACCTCTGTTAATGTCTCACTTAAGAAATCAGAGCCACAGTATTTTCCCTCCTTTCTGCATCAAACACATTCTGTCCTCCCCTAATGTGCCCATCCTCAAGATAGTTACAGTCATCATCAAAGGGTGGTTTGGGTTTTTCTGCACCTTTCAAATCATCAGCGACACCTGAATTGAGTAATAATCATACATGACTAATAAAATATAAGTGGTTCTGAAGAAATCCTACCAGAGAGTGGGTGTTTTAATAAATAACAATACCCAGTATCTGCAAAGTGCTTTTGGTCCACAGATCACAGCATTCTCTCTCTCTTATCTAACCCATCTTTTTTTTCCCCTTACCCGTGATATTTCCTCCTCCTCCTGTTGGCACAATAATTTCCACCACTGGCAGCGGGGTGGTATCCAGGGATGGGGTGCACTGAAAGTAAGCATAGAAGTAGTGAGGAATCTGCACCATGATCCTGGACCAATTGATGGAATTCAAGCTCATCAGGTTGTATTTTCCAGCAAAATTGACATCAGCAAACAGTTCCTTGATCGGCTCATCGATTTCATCGCTGTTCCCATGAGCTGTCAAAAGGAGAAAGGAAAGATTAGATCTGCCAGCAGCAGTGCATCAGACACGAGGTATTTCTGCTCAGAAACAGGCTTGGTCTCAAGCCCTGGGGTTTGCTGTGGCCGGGAGTATCCCGAGCTGCCCGTCTGCCTTGGGGGCTGTACAAACCAGGGGCTGAGTGGCACCCTGTGGATGTCGGGTGGTTTCTGCAGACATGGCACTCTGGGCTCTTGCTTCCACCAAATATATACTTGCCAGAAAGGCAAACACTGCATCCCCTTGTGAGATACCAAGGTGAGACCTGGCTGAGCAGAGGAGTCCATGGGAACTCAAGCAGCTCAAGCACCCAGTTGTGATGCCAGTCCATGGGGATGGCATGGTGGTAGGGGGTGGATCACCCACAAAGATGAGAGGACAGAGGGAAGGGGTGACTAAAACCTTTAGTGACAAAAAATGGTGCTGAATTTAGTGCAGCCAAACACCAACCACCTGCATGGAGGCAGCTCTGATCCGTGGCCAGGAGAAAAGGAAGCCTTAAACTGCTTGGTTGTCAAAGTGGGGATGTTGTCTCCTGTTAGCCAGATGTCTGGGCATGGTGATGGCAATGACCTTGCTGGCTGCAGCTGCTTAAGCTGCAAATGCCACTGAGCAGCCCCCTCAGACTTTTAGGGTCAAGGTTTTGATAGAGCAGGGCCATAAAATGGACAGTCCAACCAGCAAAGACGTGGACGTTGTCTTCAATGACGGTGGTCATCTGAAGTTCCTGTATCTGTGTGCAGAACCCCTTAGGCAGCAGAACAAAGATGTCCACGTTCTTCTGCCCTCTCACACTCTCAATGGCCGAGCTCCCTGTGTCCCCTGAAGTCCCTGTTTCAAAGTGAGGGAGCAGCAAGAAAAGCAAAAAATTGCTGTGTCACTCAAACCCACATCGCTGCACTTTAAGAAAAAGATGCAGAGATGCTCCATGAGATGTTTTTGGCCAAAGCAGCCACCTTGGCATTGCCTGGAGATCATGAGGCAATACCACCCTGGGGCATCTTTGGGCAGGAGTGTAGGGTGATGGCTCTCAAGGTAAAGGCCTGCCCAGAAATCTTACCCCCAAGGAGATATACTCACCCACCAGAATATTGACGTGCTTCTGCTTTTTCTCCAAGAAGTACTGTAAAAACTGCCCTGTGCAGGACAAGGACAGGTCCTTAAACGCATAAGTAACACCATGCCAGAGCTCCAAAACGTTCAGCCCATCTTTCAGCCTGGACAGATGCACAACATCCTTGTGTCTGAATCTGCTGAAGGCCCTGTCGATCAGCTCTAAAGGGAAAATGGTTAAATGTTAGATTGAGTAGAGGAGTGTTTTTCTCACCCACGGCTTCAGGCACCTGTGCTCTTCGTGCTCCTGGGTACCTTTCTGCACAACCAAAGGCTCTCAGTTGCTGGTGCAGTGACAGATATCCAATGAGCTATTTGTGGTTACTAGGAACGAACCAGCCCAGCTTCATGGTGTTTGACAACTCTGTCCTAAGCAATACCAGGGGACATGGCACACAATCAGAAAACTGTATTAAAACATAAAATACAGGAAACCCGAGTTGTAGCTCAACGTGCTGTTCAGACAGAGGTTGCAGCTGCCCCCTGGTGGAAGCGATAGCTCCTAAGTGTTAAAAACGTTAAAAAACTGATCTCAAGGCAAGCGTGAAGCAGCAGAAAGCCCTGGAGGGAGCCCCATCAGCGAGCAGGGTCACAACATCAGCTTGTTGCAGCCACCAGAACCCCTGTGTATAAACAGGGGTCACCTTTTCCACTAGTGCCAGCAAAGTGACAGACGAGAGCAGGCTACAGAAAGGAGCAGGCTATGGTGCAGCAGGCTCCATCCTCTGGGGGCTGCAGAGAGGATGGGGGGAAGGCAGGCAGATGCATCCAAACCCCCCAAATCCTCATGCACATCCCTGTGAGCAGCTCCCCACTCAGCTCACCGTTGAGCACGTTCCGCGGGACCAACTCGGTCGGGATGAAGAGGGAGCACAGCTCCTTGACCAGCCCAGGGTAGGAGAGGCTGCTCCACCTTCGCAGGGTGTCCCTGTCCACCGATGGGATGCACTGGGGCATGAAGAGGCCCCCATCGGGCGCGTAGCCGGACAAAAGGGCTCCCTCGAAGTCCACAGCCCTTGCGCCTCCCCGTGTGCTGACGTACTCCATGGCTGCTGGAAGAGGCACCACAGTCACTGCCAGGAGCCCAGAGCACCCCCACACCAGGAAAAGGCCCTCATCTCCAAAACTTCCCCGGTGGACAGACAGAACTCCCCAGCAAACAAACCACCTCCTCCCACAGGAAGCTGGAGCAGCCGGGCTCAGTGGAGGGCACACAGCATTTTGCAGGAGGTGGAAAGGCTGCCCAGGATTTGTGCCAAGTTTTGAGCCTCCTTGTCCCGCTTTCCCTCCACCCGGCCCAGGGAGACATTTCCCCCCTGAGGAAAAGCCCTGGCAGCACAGAAGTCGCTGCACAAGCACGTCATGTCCCTTTGTGGGCTGTTTGCAAAAGCTGGAGCTTTAAATTTAAGAAAAGAAAGAAAAAGTAAACAAAAGGAAATCACTATGTTTTCAGAGGAAGCTGATTTTGTTCAAAGGGGTTAAACTAAGGACAGGATTTGACGCAGCATAGGAAGGGCTGAGCTAAATCCTCCGGATTCACACAAATCCCACCGAGCGGCCGCCGGCGCTGCTGGCAGAGGCCTTTTCTCCCCCTGACCCCATGAACCCCCTCAGCTGTGCCCACCGCAGGCTTTGGGCCAACGCTGCAGCCCCTCAGCGCGGCTCAACAGGGTGGGGAAGTGGCCAAACAACCTGCGGCCACCGCTTCCAGCCCGGCCACCTTTTGCACTTGTGCTCACGGAAAACTTGTCCCCGCTGCCACCCGCCGATGTTCCCGGTGCCACGGCGCAGCCGGCAGAGACAGCCTGCACCAAGCCTGGGAATGGGAATATGTGGGAGAGACGGAGCCCAGCTGCTCCTGCTGGTGCCAGGCGTCGGGACAAGGGACAGCAGGTGCGAGCTGCAGCTAGGGGGAAATCTAGTTAAATATTAGGAGAGAGCTTTTAACCTGGGAGTGATCAAGCACAGGGCATGGAGACCTTGTGGTCTCTTGTATAACCCTGGAGACATTCAAACTTCAGCTGGGAAAACACAGAGCCACCTGATTAAACCGTGAGTTTGGATTTAAATTTGAGATTGAACCTGCTTAAAGGATGGTTTGAGTCGGAAAACCCCAGAAGTCCCTTGCAAGCAAGATCAGTCTGGAACTTAGCTCTGCAAAGCAAAATGTTCAGCCTCCCAACAACCCAGTCACACCAACAGGGAAACTGAGGCACGGGAGAGAGAGGAGACGTGAGAGGGGTTGTGCAAAAAAAATCCAGTTCTTCATAAGGAAGGGCTGTGCATTCCATTGCTTCTTTTTATTTTAATATAATCAGCATTTTTTTAAGGGCAAAGTCAGCACAAGACCGGTGGCTGCACAAACCCAGGACACAGCTCAGAGTTGGAGCATGCACAAGGACTTCAGCCCAGGCAGGCAGGAGCAGAGGCACAAAAGGATGGCTGATAACAACCTGCTGTGAGCCACGGAGCCCACATCTGCAGCAGGGGACATTTCACCTCCCAAAGCACTGGAGTCTGACCCTAAATGTATTGCCTCTCTCTCTTTTTTCTTATGGTTCTAACTGGAGCAATGACAAAAGTCTCTACTAGACAGCAGCCCAGTCACCGCCCTGGGCACTGGCGTGGACAACAATTTTTCTACACCCAACATCCCAAAGGACTCTTTCTGCAGGCTCTTCAGGTAGAGGCAGCAGGTAAATTTCAGGCTCTGGACAGAGTTACCTGTGATGGTGTCGCTCAAGGTTGAGCAGGGCACCTGTAGCAGAGCAAGAAGCAAACAGAAGCTTTTTCTTAATATATCTGAGCCCAAACAGTGGGCCAGAGCAGGGCACACATGTAGGAAATCAACTAGGAAGGGAGTTACTTATCCATAATTATATAAATTATATCACCAACCAGCCTGCATCTCCCCACCATCTCTGTGCTCAGAATTCCTCATGGCATTGCAAAGATGAAGCCTGACCCACCCAAACCTCCTGTGGCCCTATGGTGCTCCCTGTACTTGCAGTCACCAGATCCTCATGGCACACTGGCGTGCAGTGGGGTTCTCACCCTGTAATGGAGGTCTGTCCCCATTGCAGATGTGGATCCAGGTCCCTTCAGAAAGTTCTAGGTAAAACAGAAAGGCTGGACTTTGTTCTTCAGGGATTGGTCAGGTTTAAATCAATGGTGAAACCTCCCCATGGCCATCCCTGGAGTCACTAAGCTCCCAGGTTTACTTGGATGCTGAGATGAGTGGCTGATATCTCTGAAACAGAGCCTCAGCTCCTCAACATGTTCCAGTGGTAGCTGACACAAAAACCTGCAACCTCTGGACAAAACAGTGAAACATTAGAAATAAAGCAAATAGTAAAAGCTGCAGGGTATGTGATTTGCCTCCTCTGTTCTAACCTCTCCCCTTTCCCACGATGATGTGCCAAGGTGAATTCAGGATTTTCCTTCCTTGCCCATGTAGAGCAGAGCACACTGACCTCAGCTCACATTCAGGCTAGAAAAAGGATGGGAACAAATCCATAGGGAAAACTGCACAAGATGATAGCTTTTATTACCAGTGCAATAATTAATATCAGCAATGTACATCTTTGCAAGGGTCACCCAGCACACTTCAGTGAGACCTCACCTATTCCCACCACCATGGTACTTTGTGCCTCTGGGCATTCACTTACCATATGTCTAATTCTTTTAATGTGTGTTTTAGCTGTGTGAAATGACTTCATTAATGCATCCAATTTTTTTTCCAAGTCAAAAGCTTACAATGAGATTTATGATTGCATTATACCCCTCTGGGATGCAGGAACCCTGCAAAAAAAAAAGGAATACACCAGTATGCCTGCTGCTCTGCATGTGCAAGGAGGCTGTTGCCACAGGTCTATCCATGCCCTGGGTCTATCAGCGGTGATAACCCTCATCAGCAAGGTCAGTGGTTAATGCTGGGGTGCAGGGAGTGCTGATGTGGCAGTCACAGGTGAGCACAGAACACAGCCTGGGACACAATCCAGTTCCATTTACTTGGAGAGCTTTTCCCATGCTCAGCCCTACAATTTCCATGGACTCTAGAGTGGTATTTGATTTTGGATGGAGCTCTGAGCAATGTGGTCGAGTGAAAGTTGTCCCTGCCCATGGCAGGGGAGTTGAAACCAGATGATCTTTAAGGTCCCTTACAACCCAAACCATTCTGTGATTCCATGATTCATTCTATGATTCTTTACTATTATTTTGAATTTTTGAGAAAAGGAGGGGAGGAGTGTGTCCGTGCTGCCTGTCAGGACTCATCCACGGCAGCAACAGGTCAAGAGCTGGAAAATGTAATAACATCTAATTAACCTGGTCTTACTCAGTGCCTCCGTGTTCCTGCTGGGATTTGCACTTCCACTTTGGACCTTGCCTGTTCCTGAGCAGTTCGTGGTCTCTGGACTCATATCTCAGGAATCACCTGTATTTGCAAGCCCAGCTAAGGCTGCTATCAGACTTTTCCAAATTTTTTTTTCTTTTTCTTTTTCTTTTTCTTTTCCTTTTTCTTTTTCTTTTTCTTTTTCTTTTTCTTTTTCTTTTTCTTTCTCTTTTTCTTTTCCTTTTTCTTTTTCTCTTTTTCTTTTTCTTTCTCTTTTTCTTTTTTTCTTTTTCTTTTTCTTTTTCTTTTTCTTTTTCTTTTTCTTTTTCTTTTTTCTTTTTCTTTTTCTTTTTCTTTTTCTTTTTCTTTTTCTTTTTCTTTTTCTTTTTCTTTTTCTTTTTCTTTTTCTTTTTCTTTGGTAATGCTTAATTTTTCGTCCCTCCAGGTGGAATTTCCTCATCCTCTCCACCTTCCAAAGGCATCCCAAAGCGTGATGAGGACTGAGGAAGCAGAAATACATGTATAACAGGGAAAATTCAATTTTTTTTCCTGCACAAATCCCCCTAAAATTTCAAGTCTCAGCCCTGAGCATTGCAGCACTCAAAGGCAAGCACAGCAAAACTCTCAACTTCGTGTTTGCTGAGCAGCTTTTCCATCCTTCCCAGCAAAGGGGGCCCCTCTACGTGTCCCAAGCACAAGCAGCACGCTGGGTCGGGGTCCCCGGCCCATTTCCCCGGCGGAGCATCCCCAGGAGCGCGGTGGAGCAGCGGCTCTGCCGGAGCCACCGCTGAGCCCCGAGTCACTAGATGGCGGCAGTGCCCTGTGTCCCGGCATCCAGGAGGCGATGCACGTCCCTTTCCCCGAGCCCATCCAGCCTTCCCCACCCTCCCGCGGGTCCCTCCACCCTTCGGGCTACAGACGCCCAGCTATCCCAACAAAAGCCGGGAAACACCTCGCCAAAGTTTTGGAGCTGAGGAAAAAGAAGCACGGGCGATGCCCTGCGGCAGGAGGGTTGGATACAAAGCTGATGCAAGAACTCATCGGCGTGGGAAGGAGGTTCTTTATGTTCACCCATCATCTCCCCGAAGAATCCCATCCTGGGATTTTGTCACTCTCTTTTCAGCAGGATCTGTCCTATCCCCAGGGAGACGCTCAGCAAGGGGCACACAGAAACGACCGCAACACTCATCCAGGCCCAGAAAGCACCCAATTTAATGAAAAAGCACCACATAACCCTGAGCAGCACAAAAATACCCCTGTACCTTCCAGTCCTGTCCCTGCTCCACAAGCTGTCTGGGGTTTGAAAACCACGCACAAACAAAAGGTTTCTGACCTATAAGTGACCCAGGCAAGAGCGAGCAGGTCCAGAAAGGGAGCGATCAGGATATTTGGAATTTTTTCGATGTCATTTACTACCCTGTACATAGTACATCCCAGTGGGAAGTGTGTTACATTGGCTGAGAAAAATTATAGGAGCTTATCACTGGGGTTGGTTGAAGTTGTGTGTCCCTGCCCTCTCATGTACAGAGAAAACAGGAAGATTCCAGGTAAAAACTGCAAGGTTCTGTCCAGAAATCAAAGTATTTCAGTTCTGCCTTTCTCAGAGGCAGATCCACACCCTAGTCAGGCTCAGAACCTACAGCAGGAAGGGAGCTAAGGAGGGTTGCATAATGCCTGCAGCTGCACAGGCAAACATGCACCCAGAATTATTTATTTGAGCCTCGTGTCAAGGAGACATAAGCAGAAATGTATGACTGTAAATAAATTAAAGTGTACAAAACTGCATCTTTATTACAGAAGAGGTGGCTCTTTCCCCCTCTTTCTAAATCTGATCTAAATTGTCAGGATCTCAGCTGACATGAGGCAGAACTTCCACATGGGTCACTTCCTCTCATCTGCAAACATGCACATATGGACTTTTCCACTTCTGGTGATTTTGCAGGGCAAGGATCTGCCAGCACATTGGCCCTTTCCCCACATCTGGGTGCAACTCTTTCCTCAGAGCAAGGTGTTTCACAACCAGGTCAAGGACATCTGTGTTGTGGTTTGGGTCTTGTAGGCCAAAGTGCAGGACCCACTCATAAAGGCAGGGCAGAAAGGCAGCACAAGGAATTGTTCAGTGCTGGCTTCCCTGGTGGGATACTGGAGAAGCTGTTACCGGGAGAAGCCTGGTCCTACTATGCTGAAGTTTACATTATACCCCTGAGCCACGTTTTATCCCAAAATCTGCAATCCCATAGCTCTATGACTGCCCACTAGGGACTGGACTAGGAAGATGCTTTATCAGCTTCTCCAGGTGACTTTGGGAAAGTCAGGCTCCATAACATGCAAAATGGGGGTACCTGTGCTCAGGGAGACACTTTGGCTGTACAAACACGACAGGACCAAGTGGGACATGGACAGTGGCACTTCTGGGCTTTGCCCACAGCTCTGGTCTTGCTGGCACTATGGTTGTTCCCCATGGACCACCTCCCTGGCCCTGAACCTGGTGAAAACCCAGTTGCTGTCAGACTCCATGCAATTCTCTGCCCTCCTCACAGCTGTTTCCTGCCTCAGTGCTGTCCCTCTGGCTGGTGCATCACTCTTGGCTCATTTCTTTCCCCAGCCAAGGAGCACCATCTGCTAGGGAAGGTCTTGGGGGTTATTGCTAGGACTTTCCTTCATTTTATATATAAATTGTGGTTATATATTTGCCTCAGGGAGAGACAGGATCAGGCTCTTCCCCATGCTTGTATGACCCCGAGATGCTCTCCTTGACTAATCAGCTGCAACCCACTGCGAGCAGCACCGAGTGAGCCACTGTGCTTGATAAATCAGGATGAAGGGGAGCACAGCTGGACAGGTGAGCACTGGCCCACAGTGACAGCCAGGTGCCCCCCCAGGACTGGAGTTCATCTGACGACCTGTGGGCACTTGGAGGCCGCTGCCCTTTCCATCTCAACACGCCAGCCTCCTGCACTTGGTCAGATGAAGGTTTCCTTATCCCCACTGTGTCTCAGAGGCTCAGGGCCTGGATCAGAGGGAGATGTTTGCACTGCAGAAGTGTGGTGGGGTCAGATGCACCATCTGCGCTGCTTAAATGTTCACTGGCTCTGCTTTGAGGGACTCTTCCAGACCCTCCTCACTCAAGAACTTTGACTGCTGATGGCTCCATTTCCTTGCAACATTTTATTTCCTTGCCCTGGCACAAACTAGCTCCATAAGCAATGAGCACCATTTTCAGTCCTTTACCCTGACTCCACGAGCTGAGCTGGGAGATGGAGGGCAGCCTCATCCCACCGAAGGTCAAGCTGCAAGGACAACACACGTCCTCTGAGGGCATAAACTGAGGGGTCCATGTGCCTGGAGAGAGGCCACAGCACTACGCCACAGATGCTGGAGGCGAGAGTGTGGGAAGTGGGTGTCAGAGACAGGAGCTTTATTCCTGCTCTAAAGCAAGATCCCAGCAGCAAAGTCCAGCTCTTCTGTAAGCTCTGCTGCCCAGGCGATCAATGGTAAGCAGAGCTAAGGCTCTTGTGCTATCAGTGGTAGAGCTGCCTTGACCTTGAAGAAGCAATACCAACCCTTTGCTCCCTTTGGTGCCTTTGCAATAAGATGACAAGAGCTGAGGGCTGCCCTTCTCTGAATATCAGCATCCATGGAAAGCTTTATCAAGAAGCAGAGCTCTGCACAAGCTACTGCTTTTGGCATTCTTATCAGGGCTCTGATAATGACATATCTAATCTAAACCTATATGAAATGGCGCTTGCTTGTCTGCAGCTTGGAAGTTGCAGCTTGGAGGCAGGAATCTCAGCAGACTGCCAAGGCCATTTTAAAAAGAGAAAGATCTGGGAAAGGTGCTGTATTTCACCTCAGTGCTGTCTTGGTAATGCAGCACAAAGAAAACCTGGTGGAAAGCAAGAGGGGTGGAGAGCTCACAGCAGCAGCGGTATCTTCTCCCATCCCCTCCAACCTTTCAAAGCAATGCAGCCATGTGGCCTGATGAAGAAACCTTTGTTCCTCAAGGTTCAAAATAATCATACCAGAGATGTGAAAACCTGGCAGGAGACCAAGTTCCCAGGTTCAAGGGTAGCAGAAATAGGGATTACCCAACAATTCTTTAGGTTGAGACAGAGGGAAGCCCACCTGGGGATCTGTGACTGGCAAGCTTGTGACCAAGCTTTTTTTAAAAATGGCTAGGGGTTTTGGGGTGTTCAACTGGACCTGCAGTAGAAAAATCCAGGGCTGAATCATCCAAGGTCCTGGCCTGTAGCCTTTCACATTTGAGCCAAGAAAATCCTAGTGTAGAGCCCAGCCCCAGCTTCGGAAAGCAGTGAGGTGCTGGACTTACTGAGGTCGGGGGAGTCACTGGCAGGACAGATAAAAGAAGCAAGTGAGGTGATAGAGGAGAGATGCATGAAGACATTCCAAGACCCCTACAAGGCTGCCAGGGACCCTCCCCTGGGCTACAGGAAAGTGCCTCCCCCTTAACACTGCCTTGGCTGTGAAGTCTTTTCTGTAGTTCAGAACTTAATTAAGAGTTTCAGTTTGAACTGGAGGAGGCAGAGGGGGTTTTTTTCTGTAGGAGCCCTAAATCTCAAAATCTGGATATAATGTCCCACTCATCAAGAAGTAGTGCAGGTAGGAGGGTGGCTTCCCAGACACTGAGTGAAAGTGAGAGCCGAGATCGGGAATCCCAGGGAATTGAGGGGAAGTCATAAAAGGATGCAACTGCTCCACAGGCAGCTACAGAGGTGACAGATCCAAACCCTCCTTGATTATGGCAGATGTTATAACATGAGGCACTAGCCAAAAATTGCACTTTGGGAGGTCTGGGTTGAGCACCTCTCCTTTGAGGGGTGGGTGGTGGAGATCCAGGATGAGTACCCAGGGAGCCAGAGGAGGTGGGGTTTGAGATTTGGCCAAAACCATGGCTGATCCACTGGTGATATTCTTGCCTGAGAAGTTCTGCGTGTCCATATCTCTGATTCAGGTGCAAAAGTCAGAAATAAGATACTTCAGTCTTTTTTTTTCTGACAAGCTTCTAAGCCCTATGCTTTATTTTCAAAGCAACTTAAAGACAGAAGTACTTGCTGGCTTCCCACAGCACATAGCTTCCTCAATAATTTTTGAAAACCGTCCATGCATTTTCTTTTTATACAAACCAGATTCAGGTTCTAGAGAATGGATTTACTTTAATCAAATTATCAATTGACATGGCCTTGTGTTAATGCAAATCAGGTGCATTTTCTTGGCCCTGGAAAGTTAAAGTGATATCATATTTTAAAAGATCCCATTTTCTGTTGGGGAGATGTACAAGTGTTCTGAACTTTGCTATTAAGATTAAGTTTATCTCACCTGCCATTTGCTCAGCAGACATGGCTAGATAATAATTACCTTGGCCAAATTTCATTCAATAAGCATTTCTCTTTTTTTTTTTTTAATATGAACTGCATTTCTTTGTTAAAGAAAATAAAAGAATGTTGAGCCCAACAGAACACAAAGAGGTTTTATTTTTGTTCATTGATCAAAAATCAGTTGGTCACATTTCCAAATTTTCCAGCAGTGATTCACAGTCCCCATTTATCCAACAGAAAATCAGGAGCACAGATATGTTATAGCTACTCACAGTAAGTGTAGGAGGAGAGGATACCTACAGAAAACAACTTCGGTTCCAAATGGGGTGAATCCTCTCAGGAGCTCTCCATTTCTGTGAATGGAAAAATATCTGCTCGGTTACAAAGATAGTCCTGGATAATTATAGTCCCCTTTTAACATTTGATGAGTGACATCCAGCCCTTAGGAGCTTCATCTCCATGGACACTGTGGGCCTGGGAACTCTGCAATTTTTTCAAGCCTAATCTCTCTCCCCATCATGCAAAGAGAGGGAACCTGAATTACCTGGAGGAGCAGACAGAGGTCCAGGGCATGAAAATGTGGGAGGCACACACGTTCTTCCAGGTGGCCCATGGCCAGAGAACATTGGCTGACAAGAGGCAGGGATCTACCAGCTCAGGCTGCTCCCAGGACAGAGCAAAAGAGGTCAGTCACCACTGTCCCCATGAAGAGGACACTGAAAAGGGACATGTCAGCACAGTCCCATGTGACACCAGGGTATTCACCTGAGGCAGGCATAAAAATGCAATGCAGTTCCTAAGGTGATGTCATTCCTGAGGGGATAAAATGGAAAAAAAAGCCAAAAAGCTGTTTGGAGAAATTGCTGAGTCAACCCAATCCCCATGAATGCTCTCTGAACTTGCCTGGCTCCCTCCACGGTGCATAGGGATGATGGCCCTACGGATTTTCCCCCCTCCCAGCCAACTTCATCCACTGTCCATCCCACATTTTCCCTCTCCTGCCTCATCCGGCAGACACTGCCTGTACTAATTAACCAGAAACTGAGGCTCACAACTGCAGCACGGAGAGCAGGGCTGAGCCAGCAGGAGTGGGACAGGAGGCAGCAGAAGGCTTTGACAGCGTCTCTAAATTGGAAGGAGATTGGTTTTTTTCATTCTTATCCATGATTTCACTTCAAAAAAAGGACAAAGATGCTAGGAGAAGGCAAAAAGGAAGAATTGCAAAGAGGAGAAGGCATGTGAATGAAAGGGTGGAAAATCCCTGAGCTGGCTGGGAGGGAGGAGGAATTCATTGAAGCAAGAAGACGAGCCTGGGAGTCCAGACCCAGAGGATGGTTGCTCAGATGCCATGAAGCAATCTGGGATGCTCAGCCAAAGAGACCAGACTGGAAGAGGAGCCCAGCTCTGAGTCCTACTTTGGAGGGAGGAATCGTGCTCAGCTTGGAGGCTGCTGCTGGCCCTTCTGATGTGGCACTTGGAAGAATTGCAGCTCCAAGGGCTGGAATGCTCCTTCAGCACACGAGTGACTGTGGCTGCTATGGGGAAAGGAGATGAAAGGGGTTTGGTAGATCACTAATGGCACCCGCTCTCTACCCACACAGGACCGTAGTGGTGGAGCCTGAATCAACCTGCAGTCTTCAGGTGGGCCAGTGCAAGTCCAGGAATTATCTGGAGTGCTTTTCTTAGGGGACAACAATGGGTTTGTGCCACTGCTACCTCTGGGTCACACCAAACCCCACCAGAGCAGGTCTGTGAGTGAGTCAGTCCCTGCCAGAGCGCAGCCACTCTTCTGCCAGTGCTAAAGAGCCACTGTGCACCCACCAGCGAGCAGAAACCCCCCAGTGTCAGCTCCAGGGGTCGCACAGTCACCACATTCTCCTCATCAGATGCGTGCTTCCAGAGTGCAAGCTCATTAGATGATTTGGCTCGTTCCTCTGATAATGAACCTCTTTGCACAATTATTTTTTTTTTATCATTTGTTTATGGATGCCACATTGCGACCTCCATAAAATGGATTTTATGGGGTGTTCCCTGCCCCCACATTGTAAATTGTGGTCTGTAAAGTGTAGAGCAATTTATCACTGACCATTGCCCAGTTTTATGTTAATGTTTGAACATGCTCATAAACCAATTACATCATCTTACCTCTGGCCAACTTTTAAGGCAGAAAGATGATATAAAACCAAGCTCTGCTTACCAGCAAGGCACGTTCTCTTGTGTTAGGAGCACAGAGAGCCTTTCCACCATGAGCTTCACTGGAAAGTACGAGCTCCAGTCCCAGGAAAACTTTGAGCCCTTTATGAAAGCCATCGGTAAGTGCCTGCATGTGCTATGTGCTGCTTTGTCTCCACAGATCCCACTCATTTTTGGGCGCCAGCTGTGCTGATGTGCTGATGATGTAGATTGAGACACCTCTGAGATTTCCTATTTCTGTCTGTCACCTTGTAATTTTTGGGATTTTAAATGTATTTGTGTGGAGATGTGATCTCAAAATAAGAGAGAAAGCATCTCTCTGGCTGGGGGCTGGAGGTCAAGAGATGATGGGTGAAGTTTTATGGCTTGTAAGAAGTCAGTGCTGGCAGGCTCTGCAGCCACTGGCCAGCATGGCTGAGTGCTGCACACATGTGATGAGCCAGCGGGACCTTGGTGGCGCAGGGGCACTGCAGATCTGCTCCATCAGGCTGTGAAATTTGAGGGCAAGCAGGACATTGCTCAGCCACTGTGCTATGATGCTGCAAAGCCTCAAATCCCACCATTCATCAGAAAAATAGTTGGCATTGTTTAAATGCTAATTGATGAATGTGTCTGATCGATTTCCACTCATGTTTGTGACAGGGAATGTGGTCCTGCAGGGATTCAGGGACTTTGCACTACTACTGCACAATTATGTGCCAGAAGGGCTTTACCTGTCAGATCACCTCCAGGCTTTGGGAGAAGATTTTATAAGCTGGTTCTGAGGAACCCTGAATCTTGTAAAAAACCCACTTTGTTCCTTTATTCTGGCTTCATTTATTCCATTTTTCCTTGCCTGTCAGTGAAAGAAGGAAAGCAGGATTTATTCTGAGACCCTGTCTCTTTATTCTGAGACAAATGTGACATTTGTTCTCCCAGTCAGCTCCATGGACATGGAGCATGCCTAGTTCCCACACAAAATTCGGGATGACAGTATTGATCTTCCTCCCCAGCAGACTCAGGGACACATGGCTCTTGGGGAATCATCGTCATTGAAATGTTTTTCCACACTGGAATAGAAACTTTCCCAGCTGTAGGTCCCCAAATCCTGCTACATTCATTCGTTCAGCAGCAGCAATCTGCCCACAGGTGGCTCCACCGTTCACTCAGTGTCTCTTGTTCCTGGACAGGGCTCCCTGAGGAGCAGATCCAGAAGGGCAAGGACTTGAAGAGCATCTCAGAAATTGTGCAGGATGGGAAAAAGTTCAAGGTTACTGTGACCACTGGCACCAAAGTGCTGAAAAACGAGTTCACCATTGGGGAGGAGAGTGAGATGGAGTTGCTGAATGGAGAGAAAGTGAAGGTGAGTGCGCAGCCAGGGCTGGGGGGGCTCAGGGACATTAAATTTCCTTTCCAGCCATTCCCTCTGCATATGAGCAAAGGGACTCACCATACCACAGGCTGCACTTCCTGCAGAAGAAGCCTTGCATTTCTGAATCTATTTTAATAGTCACTTTGGAAAGCACTGGAAGCCAGTGTTTTAATATTTGGAAAAGGGGGATAGAGACGCTTTGGTAAATTCTTTTGACAGGAAGATTTCTGAAAGATATGAGGTGGAAAAGGATTGACTTTGTGTCATGTTTCAACACAAAACCTGCCTCCTCCTTCATTTTGTTGACTCAAAGGTAGTGCAGGAAAATCAGACAATGAATCATAAACCAATAAATCTCTCCTTTTAAGTCCCAGTAGCTGTTAACTTCTCTGCTAGCCTTTCCCACTGCTTCAGGTTACTCTGGGTGAGCTGATTTGGCAAGGTGAGGAGTTACCACCCTTGAACTTGGGTCAGCTCCCATTCCTGGACATTAGTTTCCAATGGTTCACGGAATGTCAAGGCAGCACCACTGGCAAATACTGCCTCTCACCTCTACCTCAGGAGAAGATGGTATTGCAGGGACTTCTGAAAGCAGGCGGGATGATCACCAAATAAATCCCTGTGGATGGGGCTTTGAGAGCTGTACCAGCTGTGTCACGATTTCCAGCATCACCGAAGTCCCTTTGGCATAAACCAGGGGGAAACAGTTACTGGAAGAGTTTTACACTCCGTACATCATTAGCTCAAGGGCAAATGAACACATCTTATAGCTGGCAAGACAGATAAACCGAAATGGGCTTTGCTGGCTTATTTATTTGATTAATTTCATTGATCAGTGATAGCTGCCCTGAGGGTGCTGGTGCTGTCTGTAGCCTTTTTAGATGTGCAGTTCCCAGGGGGCAGACACTCAGCAGATGTGCCTGTCCCTTGATGAACTTCCTACCCATGTCTGAGTTTCTGAAAGCTCCTTAAATAGTTTCCCACCTTGACTGAGACTCCCCCCAGCCTCTTGCTGTCACCCAGCTCCCAGTCACCTCACCCCAAAGGAGGTTGCTGCAGCAGTGTGCAGTAGGTGGGTGGTGCACAGATGACATGACACACCCTGGCCCCGCTCAGCTCTGCAGTCTCCTCCTACTACAGCAGGGGAAGGACAAAATGCAGGGGTCGAGGTGGTCTCCAGCAATAACATGAATGCTTCTGTCTTCCACCAGGCTGTTGTGCAGATGGAGGGTAACAACAAGCTGGTCACACAGCTGAAAGGGATGAAATCCGTCACGGAGCTCAACGGAGACACCATCACCCATGTAAGTGTAGAAGGGCAATGTCTGGGACAACACAGCTGCCTTCAGGGGCCTGGCCCTAGGAAGCTACACAGGTGCTGGGCACCTTGGGGAGGTGCTGGAGCAGAGCATGTGCTTGCACACAGGTTCTGCAGCCAGGCACTGAAGGCAGTTTCTCATCAGAGCATGATCCAGAAAGTACTTTTTAAGACCCCAGTTTAGGCACAGCTGATCAAAGTTTTGGGTAATGAGGGCATGTTCTCACCCACCCAGAGGAACAGGTGTGTGCCAGGGCTTGGCACTCTTAGAGAAGAGACGTGAGGCAAACTGATCCCAGCTGAGGGATGCCAGGGTATCCCTACCTGCTTTGGGGTATTCATGAAGAAATCCAAAGCTTTAGGAACCCAGTTTATAAGAAATAGACTGGGAATCAGTCCTGTTTTGATTTGCAAGACCAGATCCTAAGTACAGTTTGGAGCTAAACACCCTGATGATCCTTATGTGTCCCTTCCAACTTGAGATATTCAATGGTTCTACAAATTCATAAAAAGCTAACACTTTCCATCTCTTTTTCAGACAATGACCCTGGGTGACCTCACCTTCAAGAGAGTCAGCAAGAGAATCTAGAAACCTTGCACATGCCAATCATTTTACTGTGTAAAATGTGTCCATTAAAATAAAATTTTTATTGAAGCCTCTTCATTGTCATCAACCTCTTCACTGCTACTATAAATAGACACAAGCCTCCAAAGCTCATGGAAGCAATGGTAGAAATTGGGCAACAAACTGAGCTAAGGGAGTGCTGAGGTTGGGGAATGCAGTTGAGGCAGGGCACAGGCTCAGAGCCTTTGGGTGACCCGTGCTGATGACTGTTCTTCCAGCCCTTTCCTGGGGACAGGGTCCAGTATCCTGCTGGGGATGTCCCAGTGGGTCCTGCACCCATGGCTCATCTGGCTGGGGAGCACTGGGCAGGAAAAGAGCTCTGTTCCCTTTCCTTACAGACATGGCCAAGGTGATCAGAGTGACCAGCAGGGCCAAAGAATGGGGTGGCTTAGGTGGAGTCGAGGAAGAGCCAGTGATCCTGTTTGGAGAGCTGCCTGGGGGAAGCAACCAGCGTGGGCTACCAGCTCCTGTCTTCATCTCCACATCTCTGCAGTAGGATCCAGGCCTATAGGCTCTGGCCACCCCATCACCATTTCGTCCCCACCTCTTCCCACCAGCAGGAGGGTGACAACTGCCTTCAGGTGTCGTTGCACCTGATAAATTGGGTTGAACTGGAATGAAACAGTTCTTCCAGGGTGAAATACAGGTTTTCTCTCCTGGCAGGAGATGGGCTGGTTGTTCACAGTGTAGACAGAGGGAGCACCAAACCCATCTCCCGTGCTCTTGCTTGGCACTTCAGGCCAAATGGAGATGTGGTTTTCTGCTGCACACAGGAAAGGAAACTCATCCCCTCTTATCTGCCTTTTCCAAGGCTGGCGCTTGGATGATGATAGGGAACTGTCACTGGGAAATGAATACACGGCTGTGTGATACACCTAGCTGGGATGATGTTCTTAAAACCTCTCAAAGCTGATCAGGATGTTAGGAAAACACCACAAGTGCTTCCCCACCTCCTTCTGCAACCTCAACACACGTCACTGAAAACCATGATCCTTATGTGTTCTCATGTGTGTCTCTGCCAGCACTCCTCTCTGCCCAGGAAAGGTTCTCATATCACAGATCAACATTGATCCTCATGCCACGAACCGATCCAATATGGATTGTCACAAAGGGCAGCAGAGAGGCACCTCACAGACAAATGGAAGGGCTTAGCTAAACAGTGCCTAAAAGGCAGGTGTTGGTCTTTAGTGAACTCGGATCTGGAGAAACATCAGCAAAATCACTGAGAAACATCAAAGAGGAAAAGCCCTGGTTTTGTTTTCTTTCTACTCTGCTGAGGAGCAGGTAGGGGATTCCTGAATAAACCTTTTCCTCTCCCGGACATCACTGAAAGTCTGCAGGAAATCAGTTGGATTTTGAGACAGATGGGCAGACAGCAAATACCTTTTTTTAATCTAGAAATCCAACCTTAGCCGTTAGACTTCTCCTTAGTTCTGCTGGCAGTCCAGTGGCAGCTGACCTATGGACAATCCCTTTTCTCCTCAGTGCCAAATTGATTAGGTGCCTCTCTAAGTCAAAAGGCAGGTGCTGAAATGCATCAGAGCCCCCAGCTCGCCCTGAAGGTGGGCAAAGGTGGATCCCCTCCCTGGAAACTGCTTGTCCAGTTGGAACAATCCACACAGCCAGTGCACCAAACCACAGCAACTGGCTTCTGGCATGGCCCCACGTCCATCACTGCAGACATTTTCTGATTTGTAACTAAGGAGAATAATTTATCCCAATTAACTTATCTTGATGTAGGAATTCCACTTAGTCTCACTTGCGAACGGCCCACAGTTTGATGTTGTACCTGTGCCAGCTGCAGAATCATTTTCCAGCAGTTTTTCATCAGAAAAATATCATTCCACAGAAAACACCATCTGTGGGTCTTGTTCAGTTTGCATTCATTGCCCACTGGTGTACATGACACTTCTTGGAACTGACTTCCCACTTCTACCATCCCATGGACATCACTGGAAAGAAATTACATCATCCCGAGGAAGTGGTAGAACCCCTTAGGAAAAATCAATTAAAATTCAACAAAGGAATTCAGAATCAGGACTTGTGTAGAGAGAAACAAAGCTTCCAATAAAAAATGTAAATAATTTTATAACAGGGTTTTTTGCTTTGATTTTTAATGCCTTAGTGATAGAAAAAGGGATGTTATTTCTGCCAGGATCTCTTCTGCTTTAAGCCCTCAGAAGGTTTTCAGGACCCTCCCCCAGCAGGTCCATGCTGTCAGACTCATGTCACTGGACACAATCCTTATGGATAGATCACATTGCTGCATCACCTTCCCAGTGTTTGGAAGTGCCACAGGTCGTGTTAGCCCACAGGCATGAACTGGTGTCAAGCTTGGGGTTTATTCCTTTTTGTGGAAGAGGCTTGGTGCGTTCTCATTGCTGGGTTCAGGCATGACCTGGATCTTCTGGTTTTTGAGGGCAGCTTCCCTCATCTTGTAATACATGAACTCGTTCTGCTGAAACATGCGCAGCTCCATCTCCGTCTGGACACGCATGACCTGAGGGGCACAGCAGGTTACAAACCCTGTGATGCAGGGGGCCTCCAAGCAAGTGAATAAAACACTGCCAGTATGGGGCAGTGTCCCCCAGGGACGTCCTAGGCACATCCACATCCACCTTGCCCTCGGTGTCCCACCAGCAGGACCAAGGCTGACTGCACACAGATATTCTGTTCCTTTCTCAAACCCACTTGCCTGTGTGGTGAAGAAGGCATCAGCCCTTCCTGCATCCAGCTTTTCCACAGGCTACTGGGAAGTCTCATGCTCCCAAAATTGATGCAGGACCTAGAGGTGATGCTGTGAAGAGCCAGGGAATGAGTGCAGTTCCCATCCACACCCTGGGCCTGACCCTTGGGGTGGCCCATCACCAGGGTGGGGGCCACCTCAGGTGGGAGGAGAGGGATGTTCAGTCCCACAGTTGCACTCTTTACACCCCAGGTTCATCATCAGCAGAGTCACTCCCAGTGCTGCATTGCAGCAGAGGATCAGGAGGGATTTTAGCATATATTTTTGCACCTGTCTGTGCATTTATTCAACCTCTTTTTTTAGAGCACAGAGATAAGCATGTGCCTTATATCCATTATTTTCCTCCTAAAGTGTGAAGGGAAACAGAAATGGAGTGCTGTGTCTCATCCTTTGCTACGCTTATGGAAACAGTCAACAGGTTGGCTTGAGGTAGTAGATATTAATTTTTCTGAAGATATAAAATTGCACTAATAAAGGTTATAGCTCTGCTATATGGGGACTAAGACATCAATAAAGGAATTCATCTGGTATCCTGTAATTTTGGGGGAGTAATAAAGTAGATTGCTATAAAGCCAACAGGTCACATCAAGTGAATTAAAGGCTAAAGAAATGATAGATTCCCAGCTGCAATTGTAAATAATTCCTCACATCTGAGCAGATATAATTCCCTGGGATCTCCAGGTCTTGACTCTAAGCTAGGAAATGCAGCTATCAGTCATCTGAGGAGAAAAAACACTGCTGCTTAGAAGGAATGGGGAGTGGTAAATAAAGAAGAATGGACACCAATAAAAAAAATCAGGTGGTAAACTGGGCACATCCACCATATGTAATTTGATATACTCAAATTGCAATGTCATCCATCTGAGAGCAGTGAAATCAGGCTGTTGGAAGACTAGGAGGCTCTGTCTTTGGGCACAGCAGTTTCAAAGAAGATTCAGGGGCTCAGCTGCCATTTCTCATGTATGTTCTGGTGCAGAAAAAAAGCTATTTTTCAAGGAAGAAAATTTCCAGTAAGAAAGGATATGCATTTCCCAGCAGACTGTAACATAATTAGATAAAACCACGGCACTAGTAAGAAGCTGTTAGCACTTAATACATCTCTCAGCTCTTACAGATGGTTGTTTCTACAGCTTGACTGTAATCTTGCCCACACAGACAGCAGAGAAAAGACAGGAGACAACACTTACCTCCAGGTCTTTGGTAATTGGGTGGGAAGGTCCATGGGTTACCAGGAGAATGGCATAGGCTTTACAGATCAAGCCATGGCCAGCTTCAATGAGGCCAGCGTGCCAGTGAGTCACTCCTGCCCGCATCACGGCCATGCCCAGCTGCGCGTTGTTGGGATGGTATATTTTCCTGGAAAAACATTGGGTAATTTTAGTTCAGGAGAAATCTGGGTTCCCAAAAGTGTCACTGACATGGTATGTTTGCCAAAGAGCAGATTGTTTGCTCAGGTGAAGAGCCTGTTGCAGCCAGTGCCCCCAAAATGTGCCCTTCTAAGAAAGGGGCAGGGACACATTACTCAAGGACAGAGTTGTACAGGGACATAAGTTGTGAAAGATGGGATGTGAACTGGGAAAGTTCAGCACCTGGCTTGGAGACAGCCAAAGTCTGTCATCTTATGCCAAGAGAACACCAAGCTCTGTCATTATTTTGGCGCAAACAGAACACAGATCTGACCCTACAGCTTGGCTGGCATCAACTTAACTTGTCACACTTTGAGTAGTGAAAATGCAACAATTACCAGTTTCTCATTCAAAGTGGGAAGTGAAACAGGTGGTTCCAGAAACTGCAAAAATGTTCATCTCACCCTCTGCAGATGCATCCCTACATCTGGGAATTGTCAGTGCCTAAGGTGGGAAAACTGAAACCTCTCCTCTACATCCAACTTTAAAAGCTGAAGCAGGGTTAGAAGCTGCTTGGACTTGGCTGAAAACCTGCCCTCAAGGGCTTTTTTTTGCATTTTGAATTGACACGTGAAGCAAGAAAGGAAACTACCATGGTCCTCGCCGTGGCCTGAAAAACTGAGGAACACAGAGAGGAAGGCATTTCCTCTGTGCCAGTCAGTTATTTCAGTGTCAGGGCTGGAACATGAAGTTGCTTGTCAGGCCTGCAAGCCAGGGAAGTGACTCTGTCACTCTTCTACGAAAGAACAAAATATCACAGGCCTTTTGGAGTAGAACTGACCAAAAAGACAGGAAATGTGTGTGAGATAGTCTCAGCAGGAGAGTGAATGAGATGATGAGTTGGGCTTTCTCTCTTCTCTACAGTTTCCATTATTTTCCTTTCTTTCCTTTTTTTCCTGTTAAATACTCATCAGTCCTGTCATAAAACCTCAGCAAAAATAAAGCACATCATTTTTAATGTGAGATTTACCCTGGATCTATGTGAACTACACCTGAATTTCTTTATTCTCACTGAGATTTTACCACAGCACTATAGAATTAGCCAAGACAAAACCCATGTACTATTCAAGAGTGAGGGGATATCTTGAGTCACAGCCATTTGACGTGGTTTCTCTTTTCTCTTTGACCTCTCCTTCCTGCAGGGTGCAGGGAACAGGCCATCTCCTGCAGTCACAGCCTCTCTGTCCTGCACCCAGGCTCTGTGTCTTGCTGTCAGGGCAGACTTGAGATGCTTCTGAGACAAAACAAAAAGGCCAATGGAAGATGCTTCTAAGCCATTTGCCAGTTCCAGTTTAGTACATCAAGGTTTTTGGGAGCTCTTGAGAATTTAAGAAGGGGTCTCTCTCTGTCTGGTGGTACAGAAAGGGCCCCATCTGAATTTCATCCCCACTGCCTTGATGGGAGAGACTAAGAAAACTATTCCTGTAATAACACATCTTAACATTGCATGAGCACAGAGAGCTGACAGAAGTAGGGCACAGACGCACAGGTAGCCATCCACCATCCTCTTGGCATAGTCAGCTGCTTCCTCAAACATCTGGAGGTAGGAGAGCACCTCGGAGGCAATGCTGAGGATTCTCAGCAGGTAGATGTTCGTGTCCCCCAGCACAGGCTCCTGTTTTGTCAGACAGTCACGGCACAGCTTCACAACCTGAGTGTGGAGGAAGCAGGGAGAGGAAGGGTAAGTCCAAGCACCTTTGGGCCTGAAGCTGCCACACCAAAGCTCTGTGGTTTGCACAGTCCATACCAGTCCCAGAGGCTGAGTCAGCCTCTGTGAAGGTTGGGGAAGAGAGGACGTGCTGTGATTTGCTGAGAAACATCAGCCTAGCAAAATGACTGGGGCTCAAAGATTTCTCTCCCAGGGTTACACTTATAAAACTGGTAGGGAAAAAGTGATGTCCTGCTGCTCAGGAGAAGAAAGACTCCAGGAGGCTGGATATTGTCAGATACCAAGTGCCTACAGGACTGTTACACCCCAGTGCCATCCACCCAACCTCCTGAAAGCACTTGGTGACAGGAATACTCCTAATGACCCCTTGGGGCTGGAGACATGGAACAGCACTCTTCTATGCCTGACCTAGCTGTGATTCAGTGTCCTGATTTCTGCACTAGGGGGCTTCAGCCTTTTCCCAAAGACAGTTAAAACCCAGAGGCTGCTACTCAACCTGGAGTGCTCTCTGAGGAGAACAATTAAATATTTCCTGGGTGAGCAAAAGAGGGAGAAAAAAAGAAATTACTTGAGCTCTCTCACCCATTGCCTTTGTAGCCTGGGCCCCGGGTGGGACGTGGTTCTCCCAAACCACACACCTATTCTCAGCACCTGATAAATGAGCAACACAAGGTGCTGAAGAGATCAACACAGGCAAAGACCCCCTGACCATCTTGTCCCACTCCCAAACACACTGTCCTTCTTTTTGTGATGCTACCTGGCAGAGCTGACTTGTTACACCTGCCCTATAACTCATGATTTTCACCCAGGAGGCCCTTGGTTCAACACCTGTGTCTGTCAGAGGTGCTTGAAGTCACCTGAATCTCCTTGTGTCATCACTACAAAAGAAGTTAGTCTGAGATGTCCCAGACACGGTTGTGCTTTACAGAGGGCAGAAACCAGTGTCAGCTTCTTCAGTTTGAGCTTCCAGGAGGGCAGGAAGCATGTGGGATATTCAGGTTGCAGCAAGGTGGGGTTGTTTCATCCATAAATCACAAATGTGGAGAGGGACAAGGCCTGCTTTCTGGGCAGTGTGTGTGTAGCAAGAGAGCAAAAGGACCAGGACTCACCTCATGGTAATGTCCCTCCATGCGGGCCTTGTTGATCTTCTCCAGCGTGTCCTTGGAAAGCTGAATCACTTCCTTCACTGTGTCTGCAGAGGGCTGGGGATGACATTTGGAAAGCCAATGAGGAAAATGCACTGCCTCACGCATGCCAAAATGTCTTGGTCGAAAGGATGCTTGGTCCATAGTTTGGGAACCCAAATCAGCTTAGTGGGATGCTTCCCACATCACCACTTCCTACTGCTGGCTGCAAATACCAGTGTGCCCCTCAGACCTGCCCGGGGCTGAAATGGTCCCAGTTCCAGGTCTAAAGGTGAAGGTCCTGCTGACTTCAGGGAGAGTGCTGCCCATCAGGGTAGTGGCCATGTCTCTGACATGCATGACCAGGTTCCTCAACTCTCCCTGCCACTCCTCTCCTCTGGAATAGGGACAGAATTCACCCTGCAACTGAGAGGTCTCGTGAGATACCAAAGAGGCTGTGAAAGCCACCAGCTGGACAGTGTCAGGTGCTCCTAGTGCAGCTGCTTGAGAGAAATGAGGCTCTTGAATGAGAGATCGGTGGAATAGGAAAGAGCCCTGAATTTTACCTACCCTGAGAAATGCTGTCATTAGCTCCAAATACCCTAAGAAGGCTGAGCTCAGGTTTCAGCTGCACCCAGAGAGGGAAATGTGTTTTCCTGCACACCTCAAAGAAGTTTTGTGTGTCATCATGCATTTAGAGACATGAAGCACATTTAGGAACACCTGGCAAAACACTAATGAGCTCCTAAGCAGCTGCCTCCTCTTTCTTCCTTTAACACTGAAATATAACATAATATCCAGCACAGTCATTCATCTTCTGCTTCTCTGAGCCCTTCAAATTTGCATTTTCCAACTCTTCTAGCTATCATGACCTTCCTTTTCATAAAAGGGAAATCTGAAATCAGCCCACAGTCACATGACTCCAGGAATTTTTGGGAAGAGCCTGGTCTGGAGACACGCAGCAGAGCCAGCAGGCAGGAAGGACCTCTGGGTGTAGATCAAAAGCAGAGACACAAAATTGCAACGAACGATGCAAAGATTGGGAGTCAAGACTGTAGGACTGTCCTGTTGTCTTTTTCCCATGCCTGGTCAATTAGACTTTTGAGGAATCTGAAATTCATCTAGTTGGGAAATCCTCTTCAAAGTTTAGTATTGAAGGAAAACCAGTTGTTTTCAGAGCCATTTGTTCCCCATCTATTTATGGATACATTTGTGTTATGATTTATTATTCTATAGTCTCATACTGAAGCTATTGTAGCTAATCAGACTTGGGCAGCTGTCTGGGCAGCATACAGGGTGCCCTGGGGCACAGAGCACATCCAAAGGCAATGTTAACATCAGTGCAAATCACACTGCTGTGCTGTCTGAGTCAAGACTCCCAGAATAGGGCTCTTAAACAGCATTTCCACCGTGCCTTTGTCTAATAAAAATCCTCCCTTGCCTTTACTAGACTTCCAAGTCTGTTGCCACTATAAACAATGGGAACTTTGCTACCCTTTGGAAGGGGTGAAGGACTGGAGCAGCTGCTGAGGATGGAAGCTGTCAATCTCCCGTGTATTCCTAGCACTTTTTCCAAGCAGCTGTGAGCGCTGCTGCTCCCAGGCAAGTGTGCCTGAATTCAGGCAATGCAACGCAGCCGACGAGCTCTGCGGGTGAGGTCAGCCTGGATACTTATTGTCTGTGGATGGGGTGTATTTTTAATAGCTGAAATCATGCACCTTGCACACTCACAGGCTTTTTCTGCACAAACACTTCAGGCTGTGGAGATCATTCCCCCAGAAGTGCATGTTTTCCTGCTGTGTGCCACACAGCCCTTCTGACGCTCACAAAAAGGGGATGATGCATCCCTAGTGGAAGGTGTCCCTGCCCGTGGTGGGGCAGATGGAAGGAGATGATCTATAAGGCCCCTTCCAAGCCAAATCATTTTGTGATTCATGGTCTCACTGTTTGGTCAAGGCTTGATAGCAGGTGTTGAATGAGAGTTGAGGGGTTTTTATGCTGTCTACTGGAGAATGTGTTCAAAAATATTTCTGCAGAAAGCCAGATAAAAATCCTTCTGCATCAGAGAACTGAGCTCTGGGACAGCTTTGTAAGTAGAGAAGTACAGTAGTCAGGATTAGCTGTAAGATGAAGCCTGATAATTTAAAATGGGGTTATATAGCAGGGCCTTTTGCACTAGAGAACTTGACCCAGCAAGGAAAGGGTCTCCTCTAGTTCCATGTCCTATCTCCCATAAGAGAGCTCCCTTATATCAGCTTGATACTACTTCTCCAAACCTTTCCCAAGGAGAGATTTACACTCTGCAATATCCAGCCTTTTCTGACTTCCATCTCTCTGAAAGAAGACTTACAGGACTGAGCTCGGCTTCCTGGCACCTGCTGAGCAGGAGGCTGAGGGTTCTGTGCTCCTTCCCAGGAAGGTGCATCTCACTGGGCCTTTCCTGGTGGCACTGCTGGTCTGAGGTCACATTTCCTCATCCCACCTTTTCTGTTTGGTTTCTCATCTGCTCCACATCATCCCCTGAGCTGTACTGTGATTCATGGTGTGACTGCTCAACAGTGTTGATCGATGACTTGATGAAACATTAAATTGCCCTGCCTTGCTTTGCCTTCCCTTATACCATTTATAAGGCTTGCAGGAGTAGAAACCCCCAAGCTAACACTGCCAGAGAGCACAATCCTATCAGCAATTATGTCTTTGGGCAGAGGAACTAAAAAGAAACTCTTAGAGCTGCCAGGACACTCATAAACTGGAGCTGCTGACCAAGAAACACATCCCACTGCCAACAGCAAGATACAGCCTTGATAACTTGTGAGACCTCCAAGGAAAAGAGAGATTACTTAAAATGAGCAGTTAAACATGTTAATTCCTCACAGTCAGTCTGCCCACAGCAACCACACAAAAATGTTGAGTGATGGTGCAAACTCCCTGTGACAGGCCTTTGCAAAGAGGGACTGGAGCCCGCGTGATGGTACAAAGCACAGAGCTTCAGCAACTCTCGTTAGTCCTGTCACCACAGATCACCTGCAACACATTTCTTTTCTGCTGCTCAAAATGTAGATTTCCTTGCAGTTTCTCAGAAAAAAAAAAAAAAAAAAAAACCACAACTAAATGCCAGCATTTTTCTCAGCTCTAGACCTAATGTTCTGATATTTTTGCATTCTGTCTATTGATGGGCTTTTAGGTTAAAGGCAACTTCTGGTGTCTTTTTTAAATTAAAAACTGCACTTATCTTGCATAATAAGGATTAAGCTGGCCTTGCATGGTGGGCTTGAATTGGTGTTTTGTCCAGTCAAGGTTCAGCTCTGTTCTCATTTTTCACATTGGCATTAGTCATGCTTTTGCCAAAATCTGACTCTGTATCGAGTGTCCCCATGCTGAGAAACCACAGTCCTGGAGACCCACAGGTGCCTTGGTGGAGGAGATGGAGCCACCACTGGCTTTGGACACAGCAGGACAAACCATACCTTGCCTTCCCCCGCCTTCACTGCCAGCATCAGGTCATCCTTGAGCTGTTTCTTGCAGTGCTCACATGTGCAGTCAAAGTAGTATTGCTTCTTCAGCTGCTTCCGCCGCTCCTCGCTCAGGTTGAGGAAATCCACGTAGGAAACAGTGAGCTCATCCCCTGGAGAAATCTTGTTCAGGGCCCGCAGCTCGATCCTGAGGGCAGAGGAGGTGGGATGTGCACTTGGAGAAGCAGCAGAAGTGGAAGTGGAGACACAGAGCCGTCAGGGACAAATCCTGTGCCCTCCCCTGCCTTGCAGAGGTGAGCCCTCGCCCTAAGGCACTGCTTTAAGTCTTCAGGGAGGCAGTGCAGAGGTGAACAGCAGTCTGGTTGACTGAATACAGTGCAAGAACACAGTCACACCAGCTTTTCCTGCCCCTCTGCAAGTCCCTGGCAGGGATAGGTAAAGGTCTGAGCTATAAACATGTTATGGCTCCATTACTTTATCCAGATGGGGGCTGAACCTAGATATCAACTTTGATTTCATTGCAGGAGATCTGACCAGAAAAAAAAAAACCCATTGAAATCAGAAATACACACCAAAATGCTGAGTTTGGCTTTGGGGTCTTTTTTTAAGTACTCCTTTGCATGCTACCCACACACCCCTGGCTGCACTCCCAGATCCCGAGCTGTGCTGCCTTCGGTATCATTTTCACTTTGAAAAGTTAAGACAAATTCCCTCTGGGTGCTGCGTAAGAGATGCACTCACCCTGTTCATGCATTTCCACATAAAAGCTTAGAAATAATTATCTGGAAAGAGTCTATTTTTAAATAGCTCATTTGACCTATTACCACAATTCAGTTTCCAGTATCTGTTACTGAAATCCATGGCAAGCCCCTGAGACGGGATTTGGAAAGCCAGACCTTTGTACCTGCCTTCCATCATGTCATTCCCTGCAAAAGGTCTTAAATAATGTGGACACTCAGAACTGTTCCCTTGCTCTTTCACTCTACACACTGAATCTCCCAGTTACTCTGGGCCATCTCCCAGCTGCAGGGGCTAAACAGGCACAACTGGCTGGAGAATTTGGCTAGAACGGGAAAAAAATCTATCAAATACCAACTGTGACGTGGTTCATCTGTATCCACCTCCTCTCCCAACTACCAGTGAGCTCAGCAGTGTGTTTAATGTACATGTCTGCCCTGAGATGGACATGGCAGGGACCTGCTGGCTCCCACCTGAACATGAGGTGCTTTAGGTGGAACCCAACAAAAGCTGCACTAAAGGCAGAGGTGGCAGAGGACTCACAGGTATCACTAGGTGCATTAAAAGTAAGTCTTTTGGGGAGGACGTGACTTACTCTCTGTGATCATGTTTTTGCAAAGGGATTGTAGTTCTCCTGCCATTCCCTTTTAATTCCCTTGGAATTCCTGTTACAGGCTCTCAGCACCAAGGGTGTTGCTCTCAGTCTTCCAGCTCTGCTAAAGCTGCAGTCAAAATTCCTCTCCAAGGCTGGTCTTGGCCTTCTCTGGGTGTTGTCATAACAGGAACATATTTCATACAAAATTTATCACTAAACATGCTCTTGTCACAAAGGGCAGCTATTAGTTATGTCACAACCACGGAAAAATGCCAGACAGAGAGAGGCGCAACCTGCTCCTCCAGGAGGAAGTGCATAAAAAAGAGCAATTCCCATCCTAAAGGTTTACACTGTTCACACTTAACAGGATCCTCGTTAAAGTGAGTCATGCAACCAGAGAAGCAAAATCAAGCCTCTGACTTTCATGATGCCCCTGATAGCCCAAGCACCACAGGAGTATTTTAAGCAGCCATCC
The DNA here is from genome assembly GCA_013389985.1 of Dryoscopus gambensis. Lineage (NCBI taxonomy): Eukaryota > Metazoa > Chordata > Aves > Passeriformes > Malaconotidae > Dryoscopus > Dryoscopus gambensis. Next base: position 313,040 of record WEIT01014766.1, on the reverse strand, counting down.
CTTGAGTGGAGGGGATTGATTGCCTTTGGGGTAAGCCAGGAAACACATGGCATATTTTAAATACTGTAGTTAAAGAGACACTGTCAGCTAGGAGCACACCACTGAGCTTGTCCAGGGCTCTTTCCCCAGTGTCTGCCACGAGCAGCAGGGACCTTGATAGCTGTGTGCACAGGCACAGCGAGTGCCTGATAGCTCAAAACTCAAATTGCCCCAAATAGCAACTCTAATCAGAAGTGAAACTCTTTTGCCCCCTTTTTTTATGGCCCTATCTATAACGTTCTGAGTAAGAGTCAATGGTGAAGAAGAGCACTTCAAATGTATTTCACATCTTCTTTGAGGAAATTGCATGCCTGCTTGAAATTAAATTTTAAAACACCACAGTGTCCCCTTAAGAACACTGATTAAATGATACCAAATGCCATGAGTTAAGCAGAGACTTTTTTTTGCACATATTTTTGTGATTTATTTAGTTTGGATCAGGTAACAGTGGCATCATTAAAAGGTGGAACATTAATCATGGATTATGATAAAAAGGAATTGAAACCTACATCTCATGGTACTGTTACTGTAGGCAACACATTCCTCGGGCACAATTTGTTGCAGAAGAAACGTGGAGTATTTAGTGTGTCAGTAACAGTCATTTCTCATCTCCTAATACGCACGGTTTTATTTTGGGCTGTACAAGATTAGCGAGACCTTGTTCTGACTTTCATGCTCTTGCCATGGTCAGGGGAGGAGAAATGAGAAGTGGACAGGGGAAATACTGACAGAGAGGAAGCCAAGGGAGAGGGAGGGAAGGCAGAGAAGGAATTCACCCTGGGGAAGACAGTCACAGTATTACCACTATCATTCTAATTTACTACAAAATGCAGAGTTAAATGAGGTTTGGGTTTAGTGGGGCTTTACACAGGGGATGAGGGAAGTTTAGAAAACAGGGAAAGTGAAATTTGGTGCAAACAGAGGGAGCTCCTTGGGGTCTTTGCATCTTTTCCATTAAACATGGGGCATGAGGGGTACAGGGGGGAGAATGATGCTTTCAAGACCAACCCACCTCATCTGTGTGTGGAACATTGATCTTACAGCCTCATGACTGAAAGACAAAACAAACATCTGCAGTTTACACACGTACAAGTACAACAGTGAAAAAAAATGGGTACATGGCATAGCACTGGACATTGTACTGACAGGAGACAAGGGGGTTCCCTGTGCCTGGCTCCTGTGGCACTGCACAAGAGCTTCCCTTTTGCTATGCAGCTGCCAGGACCAAATTGTCCATCACTGGACCATAGAGGATTTTATGAAGAACTGCCCTGGCACTGTGATTTTAGGAGTGGCCTAAGTCAGAGAATGTGCAAAACCTGCTCCTGACATTTGGCAGGAACAAGGGGACTAGATCTCCTGAACAGAAAGGTCTCTACTGACATCAGCAGTTGTGCCCTCTAGAACACAGCTTGAAATGGAAATCAGTCTGGGATGTCAGCCACAATTTACCTGGCCAATAACCAGATGGTCAAGTTTAAAGTCAGAAACCAGATACATGTGGGAGCTCTGACAAGCTGCCAGGCAAATAAATGCCATTCCTGTACTTACCCAGAAAGTCAGGGTTGTTATCACTGCTGGTTACCTTCTCCACTCCTGGGAGCTGGTTGGAGGGGCTCTCCCATCACCCCACTATGGACGCAGTCCAGGGCACTGGATATCATAGTACAGACTCTAACCTGACTTTAGATCAGACCCTATTTCCCACCAAAGTAATCATCCTAATGCAGTTTTGTTTTCTCTCATTTACCAGCTGCTTGGTAAATGTTGGTGTAGTTATATCAGGGAAAACGAGCAGTGATAACTGGAGTGCAGAAGCAATGTGTTAGTTAAAAAAGGAGAGGCTGGGGGGAAGAGGGGGGGTTAGGTTATAGCGCTAAAGTTTAGTGAAGACAGGCAGATGTAAAATCATGATGGAAAGTTCAGAGGAAATCCTGTGGCTGTGCAGGTTTTGGCAAGAAATTTCCCACAGTTAATGTCCTGCACACACTGCAACTTTCTGAGAGCAGTTTACACCTGTCATGGCTTGGAAACTGGGATGGGCAGAGCACCCCTCCTGGGGGCTACCTCCACTCCCAGCTCTGCTGAAACATCCCCGCATTTCCCGCTGAATGTAATTCCATCTCACTTGTCCTGCAGAGGTTTTCTTACAGGACTTGGGTGGGAATGGGGAATGCTCAGAGACTGAGAGCATCCTGCACTCGCAGGTGACTCTGCTTGCTGGTAACAATCACAGCTGTCATTATGGTCCCATTGCTAAAGAGTTAACTGGTGGTTAATCGGGGATGGTACACTCACCAGATGGGGGCTGTGTTAGGAATGGTTATAAACACACCAGCAGATAGTGATATGCAGCTGATTGCAAGTTTTGGTTGTGAGGAACTCTTGGACTGCGGACTCAGCATAACCCTTAATAATTTACTAAGTAGAATTACTCCTTCACTATCTATAAATGAAGCTTCAATGTGAGGGGTGAGTTAAACAGCTACTCACTACTTTATCTACCAATTTTGAGTCTAGTTACAAAACTCATGAGAAACCAGGGGAAAAATTCTTTGCTGGTTGCTGGATTTGTGGTAAAATCTAGTGTAGTTTTTAGTGCATCAGATGATAATTTTTTTAAATAACAAGGAGAGAAACCAGTTTGTCTTTAGCAAGAAAATACTGTTTGGGTTTTTTTCTGAGCTAGAGAAGGAAATAAGAATGAATAGATTTTTTGGGGCAGGGACCTGACTGGGGTGGCAGAGCCTGCTGGGTTGCCTGTTAGGATGCATGCCTGCTGCACCAAAGGAAAGAAATCCACTCACTTGCCATTGTTGAAGACAACGGTGCAGTTGGGCCAGCAGTCGTGGTTGGCCTGGCAGAGGTTGGGGAAGATTCCCACACCAACAGCCTGCAGTCCTCTTTGGTCACTGAGGGTAAAGCCATTGCAGCTGATCTGGTCCCAAAACACAGGCAAGAAGAAGCATTAAAGGAGAAAAAGCTGAAAGACTCCAGTCGGAATAAAACATCAGAAGAGAAGCAATGTAGGGCTCATGCAGAGGGACCAGCCCAGGGCAGAGCTGAGTAAATGTTACAGAACATTTGCTGTCAGTGCTCACTTGGGATGCCTAAGATAAACTTGGTTTGGCCATGCATTGATTTCCTTATATTTGGTTCCTGCAAATAATTCAGGAAAGGTCACAGGAAAATGATTTTGAGGCAATTCCAGCAGAAAGCAAAGTTCACAGTCATGAAAACAGGTATCAGTTAGAAATTAACCTTGACTGCTGTATTCAACCTGGTAACGTTTGCTGGGTTGCCTTCAAAGCAATAAAAACCAGCTACTATTCTTTGCTGCAAATTTTCAGAATTACTACGTTTGCATGACATATATTCCAAGAATGAATTGGTTTACCTTTCTATATGATACACTATTATCACATATGAACAGGACAGTTTTTAGCCACAAACATAAATAATGGAAATATCTGCAAAGAGAAAATGTGATAGGATAGACCAAAGGAAATAATTAACTTAGCTGCTGATTATTTTACCCTGTTAATAGTTTTATTTCCTTCTTGAACTGATTCTATAGGTTTTCTGAATTTCCTTGCTTCTCCACAGAGAAGCTGTGCTGGTCACTAGCACATAGGGCCTCCTGTGTCCAGTGGACTGGATTTTCCTTGTGGTGTGGGTACCAAAGGATGCTGTGTCCTCTCCCTGTACTAGGACTGGCAAAGGCCAGCTTGTCTTGCACAGCAGCCACTGGCAGAGGGGTGAGCAGAGCGTGTATCTCCTCTTGGCAGTGCTGGGAGCTGAGGGGGTAGTGCAGGGATACTCCATTTGTACCAGGGCTGGGAGCAGAGCAGCCCAGCCTGAACTGGAATTTCCCTCTCTGCTACACTGAGAACAAAGGTTTGTAGTTAACAAGTTAGTAATGGATATTATTAAATGTATTTAGTAATTTTTACTGATTTTATTATATATACTATGTCAATGTAAAAAATCTAATGTGCACAATATCAATAGATATTAATGTATCTACTGAAACTGATCTCCTATATTCAAATATATTCTAGGTATATTTACTAAAAACATATTTAGATTTTCTCAGCTCTCCCAGGTGCAGAGAGCTGCCCAGTGGGACTTGTGATGAAAATGCAGCACTTATGATTAAGCAAACCATTTGTCTGTGTGTTTAGACAGCCAAAATGTTTCAGCCCTTGCCATGTCTCAGCTTCCCAGTGCCGGTGCAGAGGAGAAGCAGGTGGGGAATGAGATGAAGTCAACCATCCTCAAATCAGGCCAGCTGGGGAGTTTCTCTGGAAAACTGGCATTACAAACCCTGCCCCATCTGCACTCCCACCCCTCCAGCATACCACTCCGAATATGTGGGAGATGAACTGCATCCCAAACTGCTGGCAGTGGGGCGGCCAGAACTCCAGGAAACTCTCCACGTCCGCGCGCAGCTCCTTCTTCTCCTCCTCGCCAAAGCTGTCCACGTGGTTCTGAAGTTCATCGATGGACACCAGGCAGCCCTCGGACAGCCCACTGCCCTCCCTCTCAATCTTCCACAGGATGCGGGCAGCCAGCCTGGCCAGGAGACAGCCACAGGTGTTACAGCACCACCACCACCACAAGCAGAGAACAAAGGACCATCAAAATTCACCTCCTGGGAGGGAAAGGGTGTGCAGGCAGACCGACTGAGGCTCAGCATGGGTGATGGATGGTCACCATCCCCAGCCTTCTGAAGGAAACGGAGATGCAGGGGTTTGTCCCACACCTGTGTTCTCACCTGGAGAAGTGCTACAGACCCCCCAGGTCCCCAGCCCTCCACAGCTGCTCCCATTTCCTTGAGGATCCCTCTCATTTTCTTATGGTGGAGCCAGAATGTGAAGACAAATTAAAGTATCCTATAGGCAACTTGGGGAAGAACCCATCTTCTCTTTCATTTTTCCACCTACTCCCCAGTTTCCCACACCTCCTAAACCGTCCACAGTGGGTTTGCCTCATCATGTTCAGAGTTTTTGGGGCACAGAACTGAGAAAAAAAATAGCACATCCTTTGCACCACTGATGCTCCTCCCTGTCCCTTCAGCTCAGGGATGCTCTGGGACTTTCCCAAACCTTCTCCCACCTCCACCCCGCCCAAATCAGGCCACCCAGCTCTTCCTTGCTACGGGATGCCCTGTCCTCTCCCAGGTCACCAGGGGCCAGCTCTCACCTGATGTTTTCGGTGGGTGCCTTGCCGTGCCTCTTGATGGCAGAGCACTCATTTTTGTGGTTGAGCCAGGCTGCCCTCTGGCAGGTCCTGTCGCAGTAATAGGCAAACTTGCACTGCCCGCAGCGGTGCAGCCTCTCCTGCCGCTTGAAGCAGGTGTGACAGATAACGTGTGTCAGGCTGGAAGGACAAAAGGACACAGTGGATCATTGAGGGCCAGTTTTGCACCCCTGGGCTCCCTGCCCAGGACTGAAATGGACTAAGCACTAAAATGGACTCCTCAAGATTTTTGGGGAGGATGGAGCAACATCCCACCCAGCTTAACCATTGTGTTCTTGCCCAGTGCTGTTGCTGCAAGTTAAATGGTCATGGAATAACTGGGACCCCTTCAAAAGGGATATTTCATCTTTGGGGAATTCAAAGCAGGATTTGCAAGAAGCATCCTACAATTGTATGCATGTAACTATAACCAAGGCCCAGGGAGGAACACGTCAGAGGATAGTGATGAAGAAGTCTGACCTCATGTCCTCCCTCTGAGAGTGTCCAGGGTCTCAGACTGAGGGGAAGCCTCCCCCATAAGCCCCCTCATGTGCCCAGCTGTTGCTCCTAGAACTTAATGCACTGCGAAGGAGGAGAAGATGCTTTGGTCTCCTGTCCGAAAAATTTTGGGACTTTCCCCTTGCTGCTAGGGAAGGCTTTTCACTGCCTGATTTGGTGTCTCCAGCTGTCTGCTTCTCCAGGCAACCACCCACTTCATCTGGGCCTCCAGCCAGGCTTGACAGTACAGGAGAATTTAAATTCCCATCACTCAGCCACTGCTGGTGCCAGAAGGGAGGTTGTCCTCACTGCAAAAAGCTCAGGGACCACAGAGGCTTCATGATCGAGGGCACATTTATCACTGTCCATAGCACAGAGTGGGGAAACTGAGGCATGAGGAAATGAAAACAAAACTGATGATCCCATAAGGAGGATAATACAAGCAGGAGTCAGACTCACAGCCTCAGAGAATCCAGCCCAAAGACCGCCCTGCCTCTCCACTATATATATATATATATATTTACGTATGCATATTTATATCTATCACAGTACATTTAAAATGCATTTTCTTTCCTCTGGCAGTATTGTGTGAGCTGCTGACAATCTACCCTGTGCCTTGGCTCTTGCAGGATGAAGAGGGCCACTGATTTAAAGCAGACAAAGAAGCATATAAAATCGTTCAAAAATGAGGTTTGGAAAATGAGGTTTAGGAAAGTGAGCAGTACTGGAGGGAGCCCAATGCAAGTCAAGCACCTGGGATGGGGCAGGGGGAAGCGTGTCTGGGAAGGGGGATGCAGCCAGCTCCACTGTGTGAAATAGAAGAGCTGAGAGCTGGTGAGAAATGTGAGGCTGTGCTCCGTCAGCTGTCAGGTCAGGGGGGCAGAGAGGTGCAAGAGAGATTACACTCCTTGTATGGCAAAGCAGAGCCAGAGAGCTGATAAAACCCACTTGGTTATGTCGTGCCAGGAAGCACAGGGAGATATCTCATGTGGGGAATGGGGGTCCCTCCTGCCACCTGGGTGTTTTAAGGGCATCAGAAAGTAAAAAAAAAAAAAGAAGCTTCCTTGTAGAGAGGAAAGACAGGTCGGAAAGGAGCACAGTGCAGAAAAACCTAAGTCTTCCAATAGGTGCTTCTCTCTCCTCAGTTTGCTCCCTGAGAATAAAAAAATCCTGAAATGCTGGCTTTGCATTTTGCTGTTTATTGCATAGGGTGTCCAGATTTTCCAAAGCAAACCTGGCTGGCAGAACTTATGACCAGCTCTGGAAATCCCTCATTTCTGAGGAGATGCAGAAATGCAGCAAAAAAGTTATACAAGACTTTCTGAGAAAGCAAGGGAACAACCCATGTGGTATTGAAACTGCAGAGACAATTACTCACAGCAAATCTGACTGGCAGGTGTAAGAAATACTGCATCTCTTACAAAGCCATTAAGGAATCTTCCATGCCCCAAAATGGTTTCAAAGAAGATTGGATTTATTTGTACTGTATGTTATCGGGACTCCAGAGGCCTAGGCTCAACTCTTGGCACAGTAAAAATATTAGGAGACACGAGTATTTGAGATCTGTTGGCTAAATCTTCAACTAACATTGCTTAAGCATTTGCAAGCACCTAAATCCCCCAGGTGCCCCTTGGCAGTTGTGCAAACTCCTGCTGTGCCAGAGGAGCCCAGAGCTGGACACCCCAAAAGGGAATGGCAGAGTGGGGCTCTCCCTTGGCTGGGTTCTGATACCATCTGTCCGGGAGACAGACAACACCCAGACACCAAAAGGCTTGCAGTGTTCACAGTCTCCTCTCTCACTGCCTCTGCAATGTTAAGGTTCTCCGAATGAAGCAGCCTGAGATTAAATTAAAGTCTTTCAGCCTGTGGAAATCATTGGTCTATAAAACCTTCTGCGTCTGGTCTAGAAAGAGTTTAACACAACCCAAAATGGCTTCAGGTATCCCAGAGCTCTCCTCCTGGTACAGAGAGCAGCCCATACACACATGGTCAGGATGCTGCATGGCCAGGCAGCCTCCACGTCCCTGGAGAGAACCCTGGGGAGGTGACTTCTGCTGTGGCACCTACCCAGGAACCCTGGAGGTTTGAACCCTCTGGGTCTTGCTGCTCAGCTTCCCTTGCTTTACCACAAGGACAACACAATTTCTTTCTGCTGTGTCTGTGCATGCCATGGCCTCTGAGGTGATCACCGCCCTCTTCCACACATAGTGAGAACTGCTTCTCACCCTACCCAAAAGCAGGATCTTCATTACTACAGTGATGCCTCCAGCCCATCATAAGCTTGCCAGGGCAGGGATTTAGGACTGACTTAGAGGGCAGATGCCACTGACAGACTCACTGAATGACTTTCTGGGGAGCCTCAGGTTTCCTTGGCCTCCCACCTGAGCATCGGCCAAGCTGAACTCTGAAGGGCTCACATGCTCTGGTGTTACGTAGGTGAGATGCACAACTACAGCTAATCCTGGATGTAGCTACACTGACAAAAGCAGTGATTCAATGTGCCAGGCAACAAATGCAAGAGGTAACAGAGCACTGACAAGTTAACCGTGGCTCCTGCAAGCACGGCTCACAGTGAAAGCAGAAGAAACAAATAACTCCTGTGACTGCTTGGACTGGATTCAGACAGATTAAGGTCTGTTGGACTTGCCAGGACAGAGGGCTGAGCACTGTCACAGGAAATGTATTACCCTCATCTCCGAGACATGCACAACCCAAACATCTGCCATCCAGCACCCACAACATCTCATTCACTGGCCTGGAAAAGCCAGGTGAGATGGCTTTAGTGCAAAGAACAGAGGAGGATTTCACTGAAGAGCTGATGGGCACAGAGAGTATCTCACAAACTGTTTAACATGGCTTCATGCTATTCTGTGCATCACAGATGATACACACGGATGGCCTAACTTACACCTAAGTCCTATTTATTATTGCTTGGCAGGGCATCTCTCTCCTCAGTCTGCTACAGAGAACAGCATAAGAGCAGCTTAAGATGTAGGCAAAGTCTCCTTGGCTTTCAAAGCAGAGGCTGTAACACTTCATTAAAGACAGCAGCCTAAGGAAATGCACCTGCTACCTAAAGATGAATTATTAGCATAAGAATGGGTTTGCTACTTTAAAAAGGGGTTGGACCTTAGCATTTTCTTCTTTAAAATCCCAGGGATGACATACCCTAGTTTTTCTGATTTGAGTGGAGGATTTATTTTAGAATAATTTTTGACTATTTTATTTTTAGTCTTTTGTTACAAGATTTCCCAGCCTCTTCTTACAGGTGTGGGGGAGGTTTTCTTTAAAAAGCTAGGTTTTCTACCAGGTTTTATTTAAACTTTTGAACAAATGAGATAATAATAAAAAAATCAAACCCCAGAACATTTTTTAAAATGTGAATAAAATCACATTAGCTCTCAGTTTTTATCGGTATCAACTCAAAGAATTTGTTCCCATAATCTTTTCAGTCTTACGGAAAATTTTGGATTTCTTGTGTCACTAGGTCATCTCAACTACAGTAACAGAGCCCCCCACTCTTCTTCGGAAAATCTTTTTGGCCACTTTCATACATCAAAAAGAAGTGAAAAAATTGCATTATCTCAGTTTTTAGCAATTTGCAGATCACTCATCAGGCAGATCTTCAGGTGATCTTGGCTTTCCACCACATGACACTGTTTTCCTTGACTACTGTCCCTCAAGTCCTGCTTGTTAAAGAGCAAACCTGTTTGCAAAGGCTGACAGAGACATATGAGGCATCTCCTTGCTTATAGGAAATGTAAACTCCTACAGGCTTGAGAGCCAGCTGATGTGTCAGAGGAGAAGGTCACGTACAGTACATTGAGCCCAGGCACTGGAAATGCCGTTGTCATGAAGGTGGCAGAGGAGAGGAGACCTGGGATCTTCCAGGAGAAAGCAAAGAGGGAGGAAGGATTAGAGAAAGCTTCAGTGAGAGGCTCAGGGGCTTTGCAAATTGAAAAATTACCCCAACAAAAGCAATGAATTGCTTGATATGTACTTGCAGCTTTCTGCTTCTGCTTCGGGGCAAAGCAGGGCTGACAGTGGTGTTTTCAGAGTGATATTTCAGCTGATAACAGCAAGGCTGAATCAAACAGAAATCAGGCTGTGTCTACACCTTATCCTGGAAATCACACAATTCTGCATCCCCTTTCCATCAGTATTCACCATCTCTTTAAACAGCCTGCTCTCATTCAGGTAGAAGTAACAGGCTTGATACAAGACTCAATGCCGAGCAAACACTGGGTCAAGTGACAAAGTTATAGAATCATAAAATCAGAACAGTTTGGATTGGAAGGGACCTTTAAAGGTTGTCTACTCCAACGCCCCCTGCAATGACCAGGGCTAGCCTGGTGAGTCATACCCTGGCCTTGAAATCTAACTATGGGCTGGCTGATGTTTATAGGAACCTCATTTTTCTTCGAGTTTTATGCACTTTCAGATTAAAAGGTTTTGGCACTGTGTAAGAAACTGCTGCTCAGATGACCATCATTGGGCTGAAGAGTACAAGCCCTCATCAGCCTGAATGACTTTAGGGACTTTCAGGGTCCCAGTGACCTTCAGGGGCTTCCAGGGTGGGATGCAGCCCATAGATGTAGACACCTAGATGCGCTCATCTGTACCCCCCGTGTCTGAGTAGAGATACCATCACCACACTCAGTGGGGTCTGGAAAGTCATTCAGCTCAAAGGTAGATGTCTGTGTTCACTGCACATTATAGGGTTCCATTGATTATATCAGCATTTAGTGTTGGACTCACTTGTCTAGACACAGGAGTCCAGTGTTAGGCTCCGCAGGGACACCTGATGACAGACTTTTGTCAAAGAAAATATTTCTTCTTTTCCTAGCAGAGTAAAATCTCCACACCTCCTCAAACTCAGCCTCCTACTGAAAGACAGACATCCATAAAGTGCAGTGGGGTGACAGCCTCAGGTCCAAATTACTTTGACAGCTGCTCACCTCTATCTGCCTGTCTGTGTATCTATCTCTATCTACAGAGTCAGGTTGAAGTCTGTGCTATGATATCCAGTTGCCCTGGAAGAGCCTCTCCAAGCAGCTTCCAGCAGTGGAGGAGGTAACCAGCAGGGACAGCAGCCCTGAGGTTTGACTTTCTGGGCAGTAAGTACAGATATAACATTTTATTTGCCTGGCAGCTTGTCAAAGCTCCCATGTGGAACTTGTTACTGACTTCAAACTTGACCATCAGGTTACTGGCCAGGTAAATCGTGGCTGATATCCCAGTCTGATTTCCATTTCAAGGTGTGTTCTAGAGAGCACGACTGTGTTGTATCTCTGCAGGGCTGCTCCTGCTAATCTCAGAAAGACCTTTGCTTTGCCTGCACACTCTGTGCAGCCACACAGAAGATCACTGTGTGGCCTCTGCACTGTGACTGCCATCAACATACCTTTCAACAGCAAAATCAGGGGAAGGATTTTAGGGTCTATCTCAGCACCCACAGACTGGGAACAGACTTCCCAAAGGAATGAGTTCTTCAAAGGGCTGCAAAGTAGAGACCAGCTCTGCACTCTAGTGCTTCCGTGTGGTCTTTATGCACAAAGAAAGCTGAGATCTCTGAAAATATGGTCACATACTTAGTAGGACCCGAGCCAAAAACTTAAACCCAACAATCATTCATAGTTGAATTCCTTTTCCATAGTACACATACACAGTGCTTTGAGCAAGACCTGGGAGACACTGAGTTGAATTAGGATGAGGGACTCGGGATTTTGGGTTTCCCTGTGCAGGCTGAGATCCTTTTTAATAGTGTAGACTCAACACCAACTTCAGGGCCTATACATGTAAGTTTGAGGACAAGGAAAAGCACGTGCCTCTTCACTGGACTCTTCACCCATGCAGAGACAACAGCAGCTCTTCCAGGGTAAAATCAGCTACCATGGCCAGATGTGGATTTATTCTTGCAGGTTCTGCAAAGATCCAGGCTGCCCTTCTTTGGCAGCAATCAATTCAGTGGGGCTTGATGCAGTTGAATACCCTGGGACAGCAATAGAAGGTACCTTTAAAAGCAAAGCCCTGGGTGTGTAAGAAAAGCATCAGGGTGACTTCCACAAGAAAAATGTGTGTTTCCATTATATCTCAGGCCCAGGCTATCCCCTGCCAAGCACTAACCAACAGGCATTTATTCTGTTTCAGAAGTTTTGGGACTTTGTTTCACCACTGACCTACACTCAGTGCTTTGGGATGAAATGTGTCACAGGAGGGTAAGAATCCATTATTATTGCACAACAGTTGCAGAGAAGGGCTGTGTTTACCTTGACTCCTTGCTGCTCAACCTCTGGACCTGCTCTCTGGGAGCTAAACAAGCCCAGCTTGCCAAGGAAGGGAGGGAAGCAAGGAAACACATCTCTCCCCATCCAAGGGTTTCTGTTGGAAACCTCAGCCTAAAACACAGTCTGCAGTCTAAGAACTTCTGCCCTTATCTCACATTACACAAGTGACATTTGAAAATGCAGCAAAGTCGTAGCTCTTCAACATGGGCAGCTCTGCTCCATGCATGGTGCAACACTTCACGTAGAAGAAAAAATATTTTTAACCCACCATCGAGAGTCAAAATATTTTTAGTGATTTAAAAAAAAATGCATTTTAATAAGGCATATGAGAGAAATAATTGTCCATAGGCACTTCCGAAGCAAATCACCACAAAATTCCAGCTAGTGACACAACTGAAACTGAAGTACAAGAGCTAAAAGGACACATCAAGGAGAAATTATTTTGTCACCAACTCCTGTAATTGAGCTCAGGGTGAAGACTTCAAGAACTCAACATTTTAAAGTGAAAAATGACATTTTTAATGTCAGCTCTTGCAGTGACATATTAAATAAAAACTAAAGGTGTCATTCCTGCGATGGCAAAGATTCATAATCAAGTTCACCCACTGACAGTTAAAGGACAAGGAAAGAATGAAAGACACACAAAAAACTTATTTCTTGCTCTGCCCATTTAATACCCAATTCTCTGGTACTGTCTGATCACATAGTGGCACTGATAAGCTTCAACTAGGAGATGACCGGGTTAAAACAGCAGCACAACCTCTGCTTGTGTCCCAGACTTTGCTAACAGAGCCAATTTAATGAGAGAAAACTCAGCTGAGCAGAATTGCTCACAGCCCTGTTTAGTGAACAGGGTATTACTAAAGTCACTGGCTGTCTGGGGCTAAAAATTCAGTCTCAGGACTCACCATGATGCCCTTGAAGAACACTCACAACTTTCCTAAGCTCAAAATGAAACCTTCAGCTGCCCTCTAAGTCCTCACTTTAAAAATTCAGGCCACATTCTATTCTGTTAGCATGTTATAAGGCTGAACAAATTCCATTTGTGTCGGAGGCTTTAATTTAGATTTAGCCCAGTGGAGACCAACATAGAAATAGGTTCTTTGCATCTTTTCTCTTCCAGGTTATTTAAGTGAATCTCCCACTGATTCAAAGGGCAGAAGTGGGCACCGACCAGCCACACCAGCAGCGCGGGTTGAGCGAATGTTGTGATTAAAACAAGCAGCAGAAAAGAAAAATATCCTCGCACCAGAACTCAGTGTCTGGCTACATCAGTGTGAACATAAACTTAAAACCAGTCTCATGAAAGAGCAAAAGCAGACATTTGTCTCCAGTTAGCTCAGCCAGCTGTAAATATTAAATCTTTTTAATAGAAACAGTGTCACTTGCTGATCCCCACCAGCTCCTAGTTCGAGGGCAGCGGGTGATGAAGCTGCAAGTGCAGCTGGGAATGGCACACATGAGCAGAGCACAGTGGAACTCATTTTTATAATGTATTACCCAGACTTCAGCATTCTGAGATTCCTGTACCTGAATTACACTAACTCCTGGCAGTTCACTGCAGTGTAGCATGGGGCTGGTTTTGGGGGGCACTGAATACACGCAACTTTCACTGCGTTTCTGAAAGGTTACCAAGCACCTTGCAAGGTCACACCCTGGAAACAAACCGCACCATACTTAAAGTGAAAAGGCTGATCTGAGCCCCGGGAAGGGCATTCACTACAAGCTGTGAGCATGTCTTCAGAAAGTGCTTCTGACTTCTCTCCAATCCCTTCTCTGATGTCATCCAGACACCTCCAAACTTTTATACAACCAGCCAGATGAAATTCTGCGGTGAGATTACTTTTGCTCTGAGTTTTACAAGCACTTTTCTCTTACCTGTCAAAAACCACGGCTGCGTAGGCTGGCTCCGCAAAGATGACATCCCCAGGCAAGAATTCCTTCTGGGCTTTCAAACCCCTGCCTTTGCCTTCGGTTGTGAACACTTCCACTGACTCCATTCCTCCTTTGGTCATCCCAGGGACCCCAAGGCTTGGGAGGTGGGTATCTCGGAGCAAGCCAAACCTCCCGTCACTCCTATCAACTTGGATGTGCTGCAAGGCCACGCTTATAAACGGAGGGCTGGTCTCCCCCCACCCCTGGTTACATTGATTCCCATAGGAGGGTGAAGGGGTGGGAGCAGGAGAGGCAGGAGCCGGAGATCCTCTGCACAATATCGCCGACCTACGCAGGGACGGGACAGGGCTGGGATTTCTGCTTCATTAGGAAAACCCTCTCCAAAACTGACGTTGGGAAAAGTTTCTCCCAACCACAAGAAGTTGTATATATTACAACTCGGCTTAATTTATACTTTCCCACTGGAGGGAGAGTGTATTCTCTTTGCTGGGTATTTTTAGCGACCACATGCTTCTGTCTCTCAGGAAGCAACAGCTGAGACAGTGAGGTGGGGAGAGCTGGGATGCCTGTTTCGGACCCCTGCACTGTCATCTGGCTTTTTCTAGAAATCAAACAAAGCTGCTTTATTTTTACCCTCAAAGAGATGGACAATGTGTTTAGAGGCAGGGATAACAGAGAAACACGTGCCTTGACATTCTCAGCATCCTGTCGCCACCGGCAAAAGAGGAATTCACTTCCCAAATGCCAGTGGCAGTGCATCTACAGAGCCATGTGGAAGGAGCAGGGGGGCCACCAACAGTTCAGCACAGACTGCAGGAACAAGCAGGACATCTTAGATCCTCTCACCATCTTGGATACACTAAACCTCTTTGAAACAGCACCTGAGGGCTGTCCCCACCTCCAGTGCTCAGCTGTGGAAGAGAATCTGAGCCACCTGAGTGGAAAAGGAGGGTCCACCAGAGAGACTAAACTCACGAGCAGCAAGACCCTGGCTTTACTCTCTACCTCAGTGCAAATTCAGGGAGACACAAGGAAAGGCCATCATGCATGAGTGAACCTCACTGTGAAATCTGAACCCAGCCCAGATTGCCATTCAGCATTTTTTTATCATTTAATAGCACTTCACAGGGCTGGTTCCTGCTAATCTCAGCCGCCACCAGAGGAAACCTGATGCTGTTTCCTCATCCATCTTTAAGCACTGTGCAGATAATAATGATTGCAAACCTCTTCCCACATCTCTGTGCTGCACAGAAAGATCTGCCTGGTTGACAGCAAAAGTGAGATGCACACAAATAAAGAGGGTAAATCCTGTGCATCCTGTGGCAGTAAAATAAAGCCTTTACATTTCCAGGCAGTGGGAAGTATCCCTGGGCTCTTCAAGACACAGAAGTGCTCAGCATCTTCCACTAAAAAGCCTCTTGCAATGTTCCTTGCCTGTAAATGAAGTCTGGTATCATAACAAATACTCTGTCTTACAGCCTGCCCGGGTGTGCCAAGCACAAACGGCATTAATCCACAGCTCCATAAATTCAGGGTGATCCGGCTGCTCATGTGATTATGAGCAGTATCTTCCACAAACAGCCAGACACCTCCACTCCTCCTGAGGAGGGCCAGAGCTGTCCCAGAGCCATCAGCACAAGCCTCCCAGGTCACGCTGTGCAGCCTTGAAAAGTCACTACAGGCAATTAACTCCTACAAGCAATTACCATTTTAACTGCAATGCTCTCCATGTGTGATAGGTGATGTCGGAATGCTCTGGTCTCATCTGTTATTCACGAGTTATTCTCTTGGCTGTAGGCATCTTTTAGAAACTGCCAGAAAGGACTTTAACACCTCAAAATCAGTGCTGATTGGTTTTTTCCTCTCAAACTCACACAGCTTGGAGTGTGGCTATATTGAACCGAGTCATTAATCACTCTAAGCATTGTTTCTGGTTTCCAGATAACAAATAATACAGAATAGAATAGACTAGAATAACAGAAAAAATAATATAATTACAACACAGAATCTATCTTTTCAAAGTAGGTGCAGGATATCGTGGATTCCTTCTTTTTCAATCTGTATTTAGAGCAGTGAACCTACTTCGAACCCCTTGAAAAAACATTGAATTTCAAAGCCAGCTGGAGAAGAACACCAATTTTGGAGCATAGAGCAAGGCTGACCCCTCAGCAGGAGATTATTCTGTGCTTTGGGTCTGTCTGGATTCGGGGCTGGAGGGGTGAGTGGCCCTATCCTCCCAACAGGAGAACTAACAGCACCCTCTGCTGCCCTCTAAAAATTATCCAAAGCACGATTTTATCAAATGTAATGGCAGCAGCTTTGGACTGTTGTGAGCAGAGCTCAGACAAGTCATGAATTAGAGAGAAAAAAAGGAAAAAAGAGGAGGAAAAAATCCCTGTGCCAAAGCAGGAGCTCCTCAGACTCATCCTGTCACTGCAATCCAGCTTTAACCATCCAGCATGCCCCTTCACAGGGTGAGGGCAGGCCCTGATCTGGATGAAGCCCCTATTTTGGGGCAACAGCAGGGAAAACTGGGGGGAAATTACTCAGCTCATTCTCCTGGGGGTGGAAACAATGTGGGCTGAGGGGAATTCGGCCCTAAAAAGGGATGAATCAATGGGGAGATGAAGGGAAGGGCTGGTATTAGGCCTAGTATTTACTAGGCAGTTACAAGGCAGCTACTAGTAATTATTAGGCAGGTATTAAGTGGCTGCTAGCAGCTGTTAGGCAGACACTAGGCAGTAACTATTATTTACTAGGCAGCTACAAGGCAGTAATTAGTAATTTAGTAATTATTAGGCAGATAAGAGGGAGCTACAAAGTCGTTACTAGCAGTTGTTAGGTACTAAGATGTTACCAGTGGTTACCACACAGTTATTGCAATGTTACTGGACTCCTGCTAGTAGTTACTAAGCAGTTACTAGAGACTTCAAAGGTCTAGTAGTCACTGGGAATTACTAGACAGCTGCTACTAGCTCTGAGGCAATTACAAGGCAGTTACTAACTAATCACTAGCAGTCACTAGCAGTCATTGAATGGCTTTGGACAGTGCTTTATGAGCGTTGACTGATCAGTTGTATAATGAAAATCAAGTTAAAAACTAAAAAAACCACACACTTAGCAAAGCGTAAATGTGGGCTTTATTTAAAATATGTGAAGCATCCATTAGCAGCAGCTTTCCCCATTGTCAGTTAAATTTAGTAGTACTCTTGGAAACAGAAATAACTCCAGTGGAATTAATCACTCCCTTTAGAAAGCTGACAGCTATTTTAAGCAGTCAGCTTTCTGGAGGAAAGTATGCGTGCTCTTCAAAGGAATATTCTTGGGGAAAGTTGCAATATGGTCTTGCTATGTTTAGATTTAAATTCCAATTTTCTCACATATTTCCTAAATTGAATTGTCATGTTTCTGAACTCCAAAATGTGCTTTGGTACATTAACAACTTCAGAAGTACTTCGACCTTCTGGAATTTTCAAGGGGTTTTAAGAGTCTGAAGGCTGTGGTTTTTAAATCCTCAGTGTTTAGAGGTAGCTCACACCCTTATTTTTAGTGCAGAGCTGGTACAGGTTTTGCCATGAGCCAGACACAGCAAGGATGGTTGGTTGTGTTTGTCAGTTCATACCTGTGCCAAATAAGCTATAAAACTGCATATTATGGGTACTTTCTGGTCTGATAATCTGTGAGAACAGAGGGTATTCTTTTTTAAAACGCAAAATAAGCAGTAACTTTCAGCTTTGGAAAGTCTCAGTGGCACAATTCTTTATAATTTTATCACACAATACACACATGCTCCCCTTGGGGTTTTTGTCTGTTTTAGTGTAAGGAGTTTCTTTTGACCCAGTGGTAACAAGCTAAAAGCCCTTGCTACCTGTAGGAATGTGGTTAATCTGTAGTTACAGCCATGCATCCTTTTCTAAGACTCAGTTAATAGCTGTCATATTTTATAAATTACTAATTTTCCCCTCCCCCTCCTTCAGCACATCTTATTCACTTACTGGGGAGGAGACGGACTTTGGGTACCAATTTACCAGTTGTGTTTCTCACCCAGTATTCCACAAGCCCATCTTAAATAGCACCGGGAGTAGGCTGAGAAGTAACGTTGCACAAGCTGCTCTCTTACAACCATATGGGAGCATTTGCATGTCAGAAAAGAGCTGGGCAGAAGGACAAGCACCTTGTCTTAACCTGCCCCAGGGAGTCTGCAAAGTGAGGGTTGGGAGGTGTATTTCTTACTGTGTTCTTAAGGCACAAGAAGAACTAAAACATGACAGTGTGGAAAGGGAAAAGAGTCTATTATCCTGAAGATTCTTCTTTGGAAGAAATCAACCACTCAGCATAGACTTAATCAGCTTTCTGTTGCACCCTAGTCAAGTTTTGATGGTGTGTTTCAAGAAGCAAAGCACAGTTGGATCAAACCATGCTCACAGAAATTGAAACAAAAATTCAAATACTTGTTTTCTGAAATCCTGAGCTATTCATTGCAGTAAAAATTGACACTGTAAAAAAGTGCAGCTTTTTTTTCTGATAAAAGCAGAATACCTGATTTCAGTCTGCTGCAGCACTGACAAGGCTGGCCCAGCTCTCGTGGGTGTGATAAGAAGGAGGAAGCAGAGGACAAGCTCAGCCATGTGTCGTAGCCGGATTAGTGATAATGTAATGTTCAAGGACATATATAAAAGCTTGTAAGTTAACTTTTGTTACAGTATTCTTTGGGGAAAAATTCTTAGGGTTTGAGTGATGAAAGTAGTTTATGGAAACATGCAGTGCCAGCATTAACAGCATTCATTTCCAAGCAGAATCCAGTTTGGTGTTTCATTCTTTTACATTCCTGTGAGCTTTGAAAACAAAACAAAAATCACTCAAAATATATTCAGTGAGTAAACTCACTGAGAAAATGAAAATTTAATGCTACTACAATATTGTTTGCTTGGAGAAAAGTCTTTCACCTAAGTGCAGAAATGGAAATCTCACTGGTTGAGCCTCCCTTCCTCAAATAGGAATAAAGTGCTATAATACCACAGTCCAGTGTATTTGATAGGGGATTTAAAGTCTGTTACCTTTGCCTGCCCTTTCTAAGTTGAATTTCTGTGGATATCTGAGTGTATTTCCAAGTTTGTTGTCTGGGCAGTGACTGTGCTTCCTGCTGCCCCACAGCCAAAGGGGACTGGATTTCAGTGCTGCTCTTTGCTTGCAGTTTCAGACACCCGATACTCTCAGCATCCAAGCTTTCGCTCATTTTTCCTCCCCTCAAGGAGCAGGAGTATGATGGCCTGACTGCAAGCAATAGAGTTTGAACATCATGTAGAGCTGCAGCCAGTTGGCTGAGCCAAATGACCGCATGCAGGCGCCTGCCTTTCCTGCTTGCAGAGTGAAACAAATTCATGTGGTGCACGTGATGCAAATTAACCTGTTCTGCTGTGCTGCTGGGACAGGCTTGAGCATGCACAGTCACAGTGGGGCTGACAGGTGGTCCTGGTGAGGTGTGTAACCCCACGGCTTGTGAGGATGTGCATCGGAGACAGCCGTGTGAGAGGGGTCATGAACTGAGGTGTGAGTCATTACTTGCTCTTGAGGAACTGCAGTTGTTGTACCTGATTCATGTATATCCACCTACTCCTCATTAAAATGCTGTATTTGCTGCTGGCATTTGAAGGTACAATTTAGCCGTGTCATTTTGTGGGTTTAGTACCTTGAACTTGAAACTTTATGCCTTTGCCTTAAGGGGTTTGTCTAGCCTAGACTTTTTCTTTACTCCATTATTCTGCTTTCTGTCTTCTTTGCCCTGAAGAATTGGGAAAGAAAAGTTAATAACAGGCTAAAGCTGGGAGCATCTCCTTTTTAATCAAGCGGTAGAAAATTCTGGGTTGAACAGACTTTTTAAATTACCTGGTTTCTGATATTTTAATTAATGTTACTATTTTTCTTACCACGTTTATATCACCCCCAGGGAATGCCTTTTTCCCCTCTCTTTCCTACACGGAATTCTACAAAGATTCCTCTACAGTTAATGCAGCAAAAATAAGAAAACAGACAGCAGAGGTTTGAAGTTAGAAAGACATTCACAAACTTCTCTCAAGTAGTGAAATATGCATTAAATATGTTAAAATGTCCTTAAGCCTTCTCACATCAGTGGCTTTATGCTGTTGCTGTGCCAAAGAGGAAAAAACGACAATTTTTTAAAAAGCTGGGTGAGATTCTAAGATCACAATGGCGAATAGAGAAACAGTAAGTAAATTATATTTCAATTCACACAGTAAGAGTCTGATTCATTATTATTAGGCAACTTGTTTGGTTTCAGATTTCCAAAATCCACCTCAGTTATTTTTATTCCTTTAGTTTATTTAAAGTGCTTCAGGCTTTTTGTTAAGAGAGCCTAAAGTTCCATTACCTTCTCAAAGCCCATAATTTCTGTCTGAACATTGAAACAATGAAGTTGTTCTCTGTCCTCACTGTTATTTACTATTATCTCAGACTGCTTTTAATTTCACTTCACCTGATGTAGTAGCTGCTGTTGTCTTCTCTCAGAATGCACAGATCAGAAAATTACACCAATAAATAGTATGCTGTGTTTCAAGCACGCATTTATGGTTATGATTTATTCTGCTTTAATAAGAGTTTCTTTCTATTTATTCATGCTGGTTTTAAGTCACACTGGAGATAAGAATGAGAAGGCATTTTTATGAGAGCAAAAGTGGATGTGTTTAGGAAACTCTTCACGCACCAGTCTTTGTAAAGTTTGAGTGGGTTTTGGTAATTAATAAATTTTCAGTGATCCATGGCTTGTCTTATGCTGGAGAATTTTTAAGAATGAGACCGACTCACTAAAACATTAGTTTTGAATCAAATTATTGCCTTAAAAACCTCAATCTCAAGCTTTTAAGGTGGTATCATAAAAAGTAAAATTATGAAGCAGAGCTCCACATGTGACTTAAGTGGAGCATTGACTCAGAGGGAGCAGTGATGCAGCAAATACAGTGACTATGTTTGCTCAAAGGAGTCCCTTACAAAAGCACTTGGGTTTGAAATACCTGTTTTCTGATAAAACCAGTGAATTCAAACAAAGATTGCTCACACCCTAACTGAAAACAGTCATTTTAAGTGATGCTATTTATGCCAGTTTTGCTGTTTAGGATAATACTGAAAGGTCTCACCAAAGTTACATTCATAAGAATTACATTTTAACTCATCCCTTTGCAGTAAGCAACTTATTTCTCCTGTGCTGCCATTGCAGGATTCAGAGATGCACAGAAGTCAAAACCAGGTTTCAAACTTAAAAGCCTAAATACAAATGTACCTACATGTGAGAATGTATATTTAAGGGTCCAAGTCTTGTCCCCTGTCTCTGTGCAAAGGCATAAAGCAACTTTCCAGCCTTCTTCTTTCTCACATCCTTCCACCTCTGTCTTTCTTCTCTGTTAGGGCTCCACAGCCTCTGCAGCACGTCTGGAATTTAAGTCTGATTGTAAAGCAGCCCTTTATTAAAATGCCCAAGTATCTCAGATGACTACTATAAATGAATAGTGTTACAAAACCAAGAAGGAATACGGATTGACTTTTGTGTGCATATGTTTTGCTTTCTTAGCACTTTGCAGGCATTTTGATTGATAAAATCTTTTTGGCACCAATTCTGTGTCCAAGACTTCAAGTTCTTGAATCATCATAAAAGCTAAAGTTATCACAAGAAATACTGTATGAATGCTGAGAGTTGGTAGCCAAAAGAACCTGTCACTATGGGTAGCAGTGGTCTCCAGGGTCTGCTTTCTTCGGCCTTGGCAATCCAACAACAACAATATTTTGTTTCTCTTAGCACAAATATCTGCTATTTAAAAAACAGCTTTTAGGTAGTACATTCATGGAAGTCTAGGCTGTATTTCACATTTACTTTCTGGGCACAAAAGTGAAGAGTGCGGAACAGGAAGATGTTGCCAGTTTTCCTGCTGGATTTTCCCTTTATGCTTGGATGGTGCCTGAACACTGATTTCCCATTCTGTCTAATCAGCTTTGACAGGTACTTTTTGCAGCCCAGTTCCCGCTGAAAAGAAGTATTTCTGTAGTGCTTGGGAAGGAGGATGGGGCAGAGCAAATGGTAGAGGTGAGGCAGATGGTGTGCTCTGAAACTGAAAACAGGGCCATAACTGCAGAGGTACCAACCTGTTCAGGGGGCTTTCTCACGCCAGGCTCCAGAGGGAATTGTTACAGTGCTCGACACTTCCCATGAGCATGGAATTGAATCTTTGAGGGATCTTTGCACTTCTTTTAATGGGACCTTAGGAGTACCTGAGGCTAAATATCTTGTGATAAAATCACTTGCCAAGCTCTTTTTAGCATTCCAATAGGATCAGATTCGTACTCTGATTTCCAGAGATTCCTTAGGTGTGCTGCTTCACTTGCATTCTTTTAGATACATACACTGCTGTTCATATTTGCTGTGGCTATCATATGTCAGTGGACTTCACAAGCCATGAATTCTCACAGCATGTCTGTGGCACTACCAGGTGTCACAGGTTCCAAAATACAGCTGAGGAACATGTGGCAAGGACAGACCATAAGACCTACTAAGAATCACCTGAGAAGATACTGCCATTGGGTCATAGTAAATAGAAGATGTGGGCTGGATTCATGTGTGCAGTCCAACAATCTGGTTTTCCCTCCAAAGTTTGGCTGTTGACAAAAAAAATTGTCTAGACTAAAAAGGGAAAATAACACTGAAAATTACTGGTTGACTTCATTGTGTGTTACAAATGCTTGTTTCTTTCATTAAAAAAAAATCTCGTCTTATATTTCTAAAACATTTCTATAAATACCTTTTTCTTAAGGAGCAGTACCTTTGTGACAAACAGTAGTTGGCCTGCCCTGCAGTGAACCATGTCTTAATGTTGATTTCTTAAAGGTGATCCACTCCAAATTCACAACATCAGCACCATTATATATTTTGGAGGCATATAAATGACAAGGTCAGTCTGGCAGTTCTGCAAGGCTACAGCTTTTGATTGATTATCTGAAAAATTTCTGATGGCATGGTTACATGTCAGGTAGCCTTTTAAAGAAGCTTTTCTTAGTTCCCAGGAAAGATGTCTTGTGAATCTGAAAGCTAAAGGCCTAAGTTCGGCTTAATATTTATAGAACTGGTTGCACACAGGCAGGGGGAGCACAGATCTCCCCATGCTCTGTCAATTTTGTTGTGACAAATAGCCTTGAGGCAGAGTTAGAAGGAGAAAGGTCAGACTTGTTTGTGACCCCTCTTTGGGAGTGAGCAGGGACGTGTCATTTAGCAGCTGAGGATGTGCGTGGTGGCCTTGGGAAGGAGCCGGCAGCGTCCCAGACCAAACTGAAGACCATTTACAACTCAGTGGTTGAGATTTAAGTGGGGGACACATCCGTTTATTCCTGAGCTTACCTCCATGCAGCTTCTTGGAATACCACATATAAATACACTGCCCAGCATTACACACATGTAGATACACACATATATATGCCTAAAAATGCAGTAACTACACAGAAATAAAAAGAAATAGGCTATGCGGGTTTGTACACTTTTTCACATGGTTTGAAGCTGAAATTATAACCAGATCAGAGTTTTTAAAAGTGGTTACCCAGAACGTCTGAAGTTGATGTGCCCCCAACCCGCCTCAGTGACAGCTGCTGTCCCTGTTTGTAGATCAGGATGTTCTGGCCTTGTTTGGGCTCAGGCAAGCAGGCGAGGCTGTGCTGTGCTTGGCTGTGTGACACTGGCAAAGCTGGAGCTGAGCTCCTGTGCTATTTGCTAATGTAACAGCAGGGGAGTGCCAGAAGCTGCATTAAAGCAGGTGACATTGCCATGCTCATGGTGCTGCTCTACCTTCCCCAGCCAAGTTACTGCTAGGGAACCCTGCCTGTTTAATGTCAAATGTGTTAATCATCATCCTGTGACCATGCAGAAAACCTGAGCAGAGCAAATCTTTAAGGTTCCTAAACTGAGACAAATGTTTTGAATTCTGTGTCTTTGTTTTTGAGGGTATTTCTCTCTTGAGGCAAATTAATTACTGGGTTTAACAGCACTACAGGTGTTGGGTGAGAAGTTATTGTAGCTCTGCATTCATCACTGCTGACTCAGCTGTAGCAGCATAACTTTATATTGACAAAGACTGAGCCCAAACAGAGGGACTACATCGTTAAGAGGTGGGAAACTGACTTAATGAGCAAGAGAAAAGACAATAATATGAAAAGAGAACTAAGATGCGATGAATTTACAAAGAAGAATCTTAAGTCCTGTCAGCCTTTTCACAATACTGGGGAATGAAAATGGATCTTATAATAACAAAGAGGAGCAATATTTGAAGCTGTCCCTAGAATATAGTTCAGTGCAATTCATCAGCTACTGTAAAATATTGAGGACGAGGACACAGCGGGGTTCAGGATGGCTCCAGGAGGCACAGTAGATGTTACTTGGCCAAGCAGACTTTTGCTCCCTATAATCCAATCTTTTCGCTACAGTGGTCAGCAAGAAAAAGGTGAACTAAACCTGGTTTTTAATTTTACATTGTAAAGCTTTTAGGTTTTTTTTTTTTTTTTTTGTAGTGTGCACTTGGTTGGGTTTTGTCTGCCAAGAAGGCTGTGCAGTACACTGCTAATTCGAGAAAAATAGACATAAAGTACTGTCCTTAACTCATTTAAAGAAGTCTGTCTTCAAAACAAATATATGTTTTCCAGTGAGTAGTTGTGCAAATTGAAATAGAGTGAATACTGCCCATGATAGTAACATTTCCTAGACTTGTGCCAAGCTGCAGTGCAACTGGCCTTTTTTTAACCGGGTGAGAGGTTTTTTAAGAGAGAATATTGCTCCATCTATCTTTCTCTAGGTAGCTGTTTTTACAGTTCAGTACACTTGAGCAAACTGGTGCAATTTTCCTCTGTAAATGCCTTTTCTTCTACAAAGAGTGGCAATTCATGTATTTTGGGTGCAAGAAAGGCTTTCATCTAACAGTCAGAACGAAGTAATTGGATTTTCTTGTGTGAATCAACTCAGGTTATTGCGTCCATTTTTCGCTCTTTTGCTTGAAGGAGTTAAGCTGCATAAATCAGTAACAGTAGAATACCGGACTTTTTTGGATGCCTTACACCACAGCATACAGAATCTCTAAAGAATGAGCCACCTGGTCCATTGTGTGTCTCAAAAATGAAGTTTTTATTGGAAGATTAATTCCTATATTGGGAGCTGATGGCACACCATGCCAATCAGCAGCATTGTGATACCCACTCTGGCATTCCTCATTGGGGCCGCACTCCTGGGGTGATACTGTCTCACATAATGTTTAAATTGATCTTATTTTAATTGAATCTGGACCAACAAGATTGGTATCTGTTGGTGCTTGCTTTGGGTCAAGTATCTATACTACTACCTAATTTTTCAGAAAGGTTTATTCTCACCAGCACTTGACAACAGTTTACTGGAATTATCTTGCATCGCTTCAGACATCAGAAATACTCTTTGTTAGTGTTTAAGCCATGGTTACATAGCAACTGTACACCTTACCAGCTCCATAAATACTAGTGGAAAATTCATAAATTCTGGTGTAACACTGCAGCAGAAACTGTATTATCTGTAAATGCTGTTTATGTCGCTGTGTCAGGACCCTTGCATGGGATAGGATCATGGTGTGCTTTGAGTTTTGCCCCTCTTTTGCAGTCTCTAACCTACAGGTTCCTTTTTTTCAGCAATTGGGGCTGGTTGTTACTTGCGCCCCGTCAGTAACGTCACACTTACTTCCACAGTGAGTCCACTCCATAACTCCATTCTCACATGAAAGGAAATAAGCACCAGATTAAGTAAGTCAATAAGTCTTCTGTTACTATTCCTCTGTACTATTCCTCTGTAGTTTGTGCTTTCAGACTTTTTCATGAGCCCTGTTGTCTGCAGTGACTTTAGTAAGCTGGGGGGGCGGGGAGTTGGTTTTGGATTGGTTTTTTTGTTGTTGTTTGGTTTACTGGTTTTAAGGTGTACTGTCCACTTAAACTGAGACTCAGTCCTAGAGTTCTCATAGTTGCATCTTCAGTGACAACCCCAAGGAAGGTCCTTCAACCTTTTCAGTTTACCAATTTATTTTGCCCTCTGCGGGTAGCTCAGTCTAGAAGGAAGTGGTCTGAACTTAAATATTCCCTTTGACAAAGCAAAGACGACCTTAATCCTGAAAAGTGCCAGGTCTGCCTCAATTGTGTTGCTTTCAGAATTCATCAACATGCATCTTACATCTGGCATAATATATTTATGGGATAGATATACTCATGTACATTCCCTTTTACCCAGGAGAGGGCTGCTGACTGTCAGTTGCAGAATGGATTTTGTGGTGATTTCAGATGTACTTCTTAGAGAGTGCTGTGCAGTTAGGCTAGATACCAAAATTGCTTACATATTAAGCATTTTGATAAGATATTTTGTAGAATTATTAAGGTTGGAAAAGACGTCTAAGATCATCAAGTCTGACCATTAAAAAATTTTAAGTGAAGGCACAATAATAATAAAACGACAAAAAACTGATGTAGAACTGATATTATTTTAAATGTTTGTTTAGTGAACAGAATTAGAATCCCCAAAAATAGGAGTGTAGGAAAATGCTATAGGCTAATCTACAGTTTAACAAAATTATTCCCGATGTTACTTGCTGTTAGGGTTTTGGTTTGGTTTGCTCTTTTGTTTACCTAGTTCTAAGTGGAAAATGAGTCCATTAAACACAGAAATGGTTGCAAGGTATACATTGTCTAGTAGATTTTTCTCATTGCAGTCTTGACTTTTAAGGAATGAGAACAGCCCTGCCAAGAAGGACTTGGAGATACTGGTGGATGAGAGGCTGGACATGAGCTAAACACTTGCACTGGCAGCCCAGAAAGCCAAATGCGTCCTGGGCTGCATCCAAGGCAGTGTGGGCAGGTCAAGGGAGGGGATTCTGCCCCTCTGCTCTGGTGAGACACCACTTCAAATACTGCATCCAGATCTGGGGTTCCCAACATAAGAAGGACATGAATATGCTGGAGAAAGTCCAGAGGAGGCCACAGAGATGGTCAGAGGGCTGGAGCCCCTTTGCTATGGACACAGACTGAGAGAGCTGGAGGTGTTCAGCCTGGAGACAAGAAGGCTCCAGGAGACCTTCCAGTGCCTACAGGGGCTACAAGAGAGCTGGAGAGCAGCTTTGGACAAGAGCATGGAGTGACAGATTAAGGGGGAATGGCTTTAAACCTTTTAAGAAGACAAATTTAGATTAGATATTAGGAAGAAATTGTTCACTGTGAGGGTGGTGAGGCCCTGGCACAGGCTACCCAGAGAAGCCATGGATGCCCCATCCCTGGAAGTGCTCAAGGCCGGGTTGGACTGGGGCTCTGAGAAAGAAACCTGATCTAGAGCAGGGGGTTGGAATAGATGACCTATAAAGGTCCCTTCCAACCCAAACTATTCTATGATTTTATAATTCCATAACAAGTTCAAGGTCTTGTGCTTCTCCCAAGATTCACGAATGAGACCTTCAGTAAGCCACAGACATTGGAAACATCAGTCTCTACAGGCCCTGGGGTAGGCAGGGAAAAGCAAGAGAAAGAGGAGAATTGCAAAGTCTGCCTGCAGTGTTCAGAGCAGGGGTTGTGCAGAGGACCTGAAGCCTGTGTGATGTCATACTAAAAGCTACTGGACTGAGTAAATACAGTGAAGTTCTGAAAACTGATCATTTAAAAGCAATTTCATAAGAGGCTGTTTAGTGTCTTTCTTCTCGTCGTCAGGTCGCAGGAGAGCTTCTGTAAGCCTTGATGTGGGATCTGAACGCCATCACACTGCTGGTTTGCACCACTCCGACTGCGCCTTCCCCAGGGTGAGCCTGTTTGAAGAGCCACCTGCGCTGAGCTGCTGTGCTCAGTAAATCTGCCCAACTGAAGCTTTCTGTTGTGGGCTGTTGTGCTGTGGGATAGGGACCAGGGCCCTCAAAACATTGAATTTTGTTTGATTCCTCTTAGCTTTAGTTTTGTAAGTATAAGAGGTAGGTTGAAAAGCCCTGAAAAATAATACAGTCTGCTTCTTCTTTGTTTTTTTTTTCTTTTAATTTGTATTTTGTGGTTGATTTCAGTCTTAGCTCTAGATTTTTCCTGCTACTGCTAAATTATAAGTCTGGATAGTCAGAACCTGAGCTGTCAAATAGTTTAGTCCATCCTCTAACAGACAAACTTAACTAAACAAAGCTGAGCAGGGACATGTAGGTGCCAGTAGCAATTCACTGGTCAGAAATCTCAGGAACCTGAACCCGAGGTCCATGGGGATTCAGTTTTAAGTTCTAAGTGTACATGGGGTTCTTGTTCTGGTCCCCTTTCCTAATCTCTTCTGATCTTCGAGACCGATAATGCCTCTGCTTTCTTCAGTGGTTCTCTTTTCTCACTCAGATCTGATCTTTCCCCTGGATTTCTGCCACTCTGTCACAGAGGGCTGTGCAAATTTGGCCAGTGTCATTTATTACTAGGGCACCCTTGCTCCATATGGTCACACTGACCTCCTTTTCTTAGGAAGTCAGGCTAAAAAAACTTAGAAAACTTCCCAGTGGATGGAAAGGCCATGGTGTAGTACTCCACTTGTACACTGTGAACATACTAATTGAAGGGGAATAAGTGCCAATTGACTCACTTTTGAAAAAAAGACTTGCACTTTTGAAAGTCAGGAGGAGGAAATTAACATCTCTGAAAGTACTTAAAAGCCATGACTTGGTAGAACAAGGAAATGGTTTTGGTTTGTTCACTGATCATTCCCAAATGTGTACATGAACTCTGTACTCTGCTTGCCCACCCACTGGAAAGTGGTTGCAGAAACCGTGGAGAATAGCTCTAAACGAAGGCTCTTGGTGTCAAACATGAAGGATAAGATCCCAAATGAAGTGTTCTTGCCACATTTCCATTAAAAATGATGAATCTATGATGCAAATGCTGCAAATGAGACATAGCAGATTCTCATCTAGCAGAAGTGACTTACAGCTCTAATTTAGGTAAACAATAACCAATTTTCTAAGGTCATAAATAATGGTTATTGTTCATGTGTTTCCTGATCTCCTTGTTCCTGGCCTTTCACATTTGTACCAGTAGTTCTCTACCTTTAAAGTACTAAGCACAGAGATTGATGATGTTATTTACTCTTTACTTAAATAAATCTTTTTTAACTTCTTAGAGACATGTCAGTAATGAAATCTAATTCTGCTCATCTATTCCTCCCATTAAAGCTACCAAAGCATTACAATTCTGATTTGAGAAACAAATGGAGCCACAGATCTTTGTCACATCTGAGCAAAAGTCTTTCAGATCTTCCTGGAGACCCCTTGGAGACAATAGTGTCCTGAGCAGGTACAAGCATTCCTCTCTCAAGGCCCAGCAGCACTAAATTAGATCTGTCTCCTTGTTTGGAAAGCTTTGTGTGCTGCTTGGCTTTGTGAAAGAACTGCTCTACAGCTAAAGGACAAGGTAAAACTGTACATATAGCACAGCACCCAACCAAGGTTAAAGCTGCTGTTTAAAACTGAGTTTAAATGGAAGACTCCTGCCTTTCAGTTTTGGCTCTGTCTCTGGTTCATCATGTCACCTGGATTAAGTAACTCTTCCAAGGCCTCTTGTTTCAGCTACAAATGGTGCAGAAGGGGGTTCTGGCAGATTTGTCCTGCCCACACTGTGCCCCAGAAGTAGATTACTCCTGCCAGTTTCCCTCCTTTCTCCTGAAGGTTACCGTTCTTTGGACATGGTTGTGTCCACGTGTCTGCTGCTCTCCGTCACGGGCAAACAGATCTGCTGGAACTCTCCATAACGGCAGCCAACACTTGAGGGAGGAGAGACCACCCTTCTGAGAGAGCAGGAATAAGAGGAAATGCCTGCAAGCAGTGGAATTGCTTGTTCAATGAACACAGTGGAGCCCAGATTCTCATCTCTGAATGCAGCTGTCACATTAGCTGCCCTGTGAAGACTGCCATGAATGTGCAAAATAGAGCCACTATTTTATAGTTTGTTTTCCCCTTTATGACTTTTTATACTCTGGTTTCATAACTGGCTGCAGTATGTGCAAAATCTCTAGTGAGATCCTAGTGCGAGGTCTGCCCGAAAAAGGCCAGAACTGAAACAGAACATCTCAGAATGAAGTGAGCAAAAAGTTGTTTCCACAGTGGAAGGTTCTCATCAAAGAAGGGGAGAACCACTGAATCACCTTGTGTGCCCTGAACGCAGGCTATGGTTTCAAGTGAGGCACACTGGGAGCCCCAGTACCTGCCAAGTTAAGCCCATGTATTGGCTTAAGAACCATGTCCTTGTCACATCTAACCTGATAACTTGTCCAAGCATGTTTCCATAAAGACTGAGAGACATTCAACCAAAATCACTACAAATCACCCAAATGCAATGCCTTGAGCTCCGTCTCAAACAAACCATTTATCTGTGGAATCAGATCAGAGTGTGAAGCAGTTGTTTGAGCAAGTCAGAGAACTATTACAGCTTAATTAAATTAAGGGCTTTTTTCAGCATGGAGCTCCTGGCCAGCACTGCCACCCCACAAAACGAAAGCTGACATTGTGCTTAGTGGCTGTGTGTATCTGCCAGAACACCACGAGGAAAGCACCAGGGTGAGGACTGGAAGATTTGTATTCTCCTTCCAGCTTTTCCACAAGCTTCTCCTGTGATTTACAACTTACCATGAGTGTGGCACCAGATGAGCTCTTCCAGGTGCAGCTTTTTTAAGCATATCATGCTGTAGCTGCTGGTTCTTCTGGATATCCAGGGGTGGAAACGGCCTGAGGGAGGAGGTCAGAGCCCTGCCAGATCTGCTTGTGTCTCTCCAGCCACACCAGTTTCCCATTTTGTTTCTGTTTTCAGAGCAAAGTGATGAGCACTGCATCTTTTCAACCCTGACCATCTGTAACAGTTCTTGATTATACCTTAAAACAGGTGTCACAAAAATAGTCACAAAACCCCCAATGAATAGGAAACTATAAATAAATGCAGTGTCGTAAATCTGTGGGACAGCTTTGAAAAGGAGCACCAAGTGTTCCTCATCTCCCTTTCAGAGCTTGATTTACAGGTGAAAGCAATGAAGTGCTATTTCAACCAGGGATTTTTTTTCTGGCAAAATGAAGGTTTAGGCATTGATTCCTATTGAATTTAGGAAAATTCTGCTTTGATTTCAGATGGCTGCAGCAAACTGCCTGCCCAGGTTTGCTCCCAGGAGCGTGCTGTCAGTCACTTCTGCTCCAGCGTGGAACACTAAGTGTGGGCATAAATCTTAAATCAAAGTTCCCACAGGTGACTGACATATCCACAAGTCCTGAACACCTGTGGGAGCCCGCCTTGCACGATGTGCTAGGTGCCACTTGTCTCACAGTTGGGCTTCACTGCAGAATTAATACTTAACAACACCTGGCAAAACCACAGATCCTCAGGTCACAGACCTTTTCTTCCTGCATTGATAGGCTCAGGTCTTTGCTGTTTCTGTACTGGAGATACGAAAGTTTGAAATAAAACCAGATTCTCAGTGGGGGGATTGTGAAAGAAGTGGTACACTGTGGGTTTTTTCTCTGTGAGAGCTGTGGGGAAAGCTGAAAATCTTTTTGTGTGGGAGAGAGGGGAGATTTAAAAGACACCTTTAAAGTGAAGTATGATTTCTTAGAATTAAGGATGAAACAGTTCCCAGCAGTGTTCTGAGCACTAACCTAAAAAACAGTTGAAATGAAGTTGTTTTCCCCAAAGCTAAGTCCTAGATGTTTCCAAACCATCTGTATCATAAATTCAAGCTCCACAAACTGAACCATGGTTATCTATATCATGATGTGTGAGAAATATATTGGCTGTGATACCTCTTGCACATAGCAAAGTTTTACCCTTAAAATGTTTCTTCTGTAACTACATTGTATCAGTCTACATGCGTAGCTTCTTTAGGCAATGGAAGGTGCTGGAAGGTGCTAGAAGGGCTCTCTAGAGCCTTCTCTTCTCCAGGCTGAACACCCCCAGCTCTCCCAGCCTGACTCCACAGCAGAGGTGCTCCAGCCCTCTGAGCATCTTCATGGCCTCCTCTGGACTCACTCCAGCAGGTCCACATCCTTCTTATGCTGGGGGTATAGCCAAATGCTGTGCCTAAAAAATATATAGCAAATCACTCTGCCTTGCTCAGCTTCACCCCAGTAACGCTCCTTCTCTTGCTTTGCGCTGCCCATGTTGCTGCAACACCAGGAAACTGCATTTCTGTCTGGACAAATGAGTCACTCCCTCCAGGCAAAGTGGTGTGTGACCACTGAAATGTGAGACTTCTCAGCAGCTTGCAAGATTTGGCTCTTTTGCCCACTTCTTAGAGGCCAAGAGAAGTTTTGGTGCTGCAGTTTCATGCAAGTCCACGTCAGGGCACCGTGTTGGATGTACTCGGCTCTCGTGGGTTTCTCTCAGGCAGCACCTGGTCTCGCCTTCAGCAGCAACATCTGTGCATGCACAGAGGTCCCTGGGCCCAGTAGCTCATGTCAGTGGTGCCCATGATGCAGAGACCTCAGGGCACCTTTTGCACCTGTATTGTGTGTAGTGTTCAAATTTGAGTGTGCATCAGCAGTTTCTTCACATAGCAGCTCCATCCCTGCTCCATGCTGTCATGCTCAGCATGGAGAAGGATACCTGGGAAGATGAGGTGAAATCAACTCATGCTAGCAGAGTTGTATCCTGCAAAACAGCATCAGATCCCATCAGATTTAAATAAAGTCTGGATTTTGGGACCCTCTGTAAATGGCCAGCAGCTGGCATTGCTGGCATTTGTGTCTGTTCAAGCACTTACTGTTCTGTGATATTTTTTGAAAACTCTCGGGATGCATGTCTCTTCCCTGCTCAGTTATTCCATGTCATTCTCTGAGGGTACCTGTACTCACAGCCTAAACAAGGAGATGAACTCCTTTCCTTAGAATTACCCTTAAAATGAGGGGATTTTATGGAAGTGGCTTTGCTTTCAGGAAAATTCCTCTCAAATCAGATGGAGAGGGTGATGCCAGCTGCTTCACTGCCTGCTTTCTGGTTTGTTTACAGCTCTTTTTCTTCTCCTCTTTTTTTTTTCCTAGCTCAACAAGTGAAGAAATCCGACCGCACGCGCTCGGGGGTGCCGGGTGCCGACCCCGGCGCTGTGCCTGCGGTGGAGGTGTTGTGTCACCCAGCCTGAGCAGAGCCAGCCCCTGCCTGCCCTGCAGCTGCGAGCAGGGGGATGCACACCCGTGCACAGCCTCCCTTTCATCTCTCCACTCTGTGCTCGAAGCATCGAGAAGCACCAGCTGGTGAAAGAAGGGAGGCTGAGACAGCCCCCCTAAGCTGCTGTCCATCTCTACCTCGCTGTGTGGCCTTATCCCCTCTCACACGCTCATCTCACAGCTACACCACCTTTCGTTATGATTTTACTGCTCTGGCAGCTAACTGGGTTAAGATTACCAACGAGGTTTCTGATCAAGCGTGAAGGAAGTGAGGACACACATACCACTGCTGTTGTGGTGGTGCTTTCTTCATTGTTCATTGGTGGGCATGCTGTTAAAACAAATCAACCTTGGTTTCTTTCTCTTTTTTTGTGGCAGTGTTTTATAGACATTGTGATGCCGTTTGCTTAGGCAAATATAGGCAAGCAGGCATCTTCATAGCCTTACTGCAAAATTTGCTCATGGAGAGCAAGGATAACACAAGGGTTTTTAAGAGGGCTATTTTCCCCCTTTATCTTCTAGCCTGTGCTATTCCAAATAACTTGACTTTCTATTCTCTTTCCAAGTACCTGTGACTCCACTGGTGAAGATGCTGAGAGCAGCTGGAGGAACAAGGGCATTTTGATTGTCCCATTCTGTAGAAGGCCTAATTCTTAATTACAGTCTTGTGTTAGCCTTGCCAAATTCAACAGTCACACTAACAAGAGATGTCTCTCAAAATTGGAATTTGTTTAAATTGTGTTTTATTTTTAAGAAGATGAGTGAACCCACAAGAATTCCCTCTGTAGGATACATCTTAAGTCATTTTAACTTCTCCTAAGAGTAAACTGACTCCCTGCTGAGTTATTCATGACCCTTCTCAGCCAGGCTGATTTATGTCTGATCACTTCCTGAGGCTGTTGTGAGGAATAAATCGAGCATCTCCCTTCATGCTGAGTGCTGGCACATCACAAAATTTCTCTTGGACTCTATGAAAGAGAAAAAAATCAACACAAACCAGAATCTGTCCCACATCCCCGATGAGCTACCCAGAATTTTAGCTTTCAAACCAATTCTCCTCATTGGGCCTCTCAGTCTTGATGCTCTTCCTCATTCCTCCACCTAAAGCTCATTTCTTCCATCATGCCCCTATGTAACAAATTGTGATCAGCCAGGTTATATCACTGCACCTTTATCACTGTCCCTGTGGCTTTCTCACTCCTGAAGTATGATCTGGAGTGACAGCCATGCTTGAGAAGCAAGAAAACTGGTGTTAAGAAAGGTGGAAAGCACCTGGTGCAGGAAGGGGTAAAAGCTGGAGATGGGAAAGAGGGAAGAGAGAAGAGGAAAGACTAGAAAAATAAGAGCTATGGCCAAGCCTTGAGTCTGAAAAACAAAGTTTACACTGGAGAGTGACTTTTGTCAAAAATGCTGATGATGGATTTGAGAGGCAGCTTTGACAGAGGAATCTGCCAAGCTGGCCCTGCCCAAAGAGGTATGAAATGAACCTTGATGGTCTTTAGAGCTTCAGAGGCAGAGCCCCCAGAAAGCTCCAAGCTCTGTTGAATGTTTTTGTGAACATACAATGCTGTTAATCTCTTTGGGGATGGGAAATCAAAGCCTGAGCTTTTTCTGACCAAAATGCTCAGGTACAAGCCTAGCCAGGGAAAGACCCAGGTGCAAATTCCTTCTGCATTTGACTTGAGCCCATGTGGGATGTTTAGGTTCAGGGTAGCTGTTAGGTCCTTACCCCAAGGCTGGCTCTGGAGGTGACCCTGTGCAACCATGATCAGATATCTCCACACAGCCACTCACCTGTGCTTTGGAGGAGATGAAGATTCCGTGTCTGCTCAAATGGGGTGAGGACCTGCTGTGGCACCTCTGGGTGACTGCAGGGCGCCTTCCAAAAGCAGCAGGATCCTCTGCAGCAGCAGAAAATGTCCATCACGCCAGGTACACAGGAGAAATAAGAGAAGTATCTCTGCAGCCTTGTGAGATATATCCAGAGATCAGCACTTACCTTGGGCTAGAGTGTGTGTTTGGTACTTTTCTGTCCCTTATAGGCGTTTTTTAGACTCTTCAGAAGACCCCAGCAGGTTTGGGGTCCCACCAAGTGTTCTTTGTACATCACTTGTTCAGGCTGAGTCAAAACCACTTCTCAGTAGCACCTTAACCCTTATTTTTCAGAATTTAATCTGAATTACTGCCATGGGGCCAGGTCAGTGGGCCTAGTGGCCTGCTCACAGCCTGAAGCAGAGGCAGCTGGGCTGAGCAAGGGCTGAAAACTGCCTCTGATCTGCCTAGTTGGACCTGAGGGAAGCCAGAGCATAGTGGGTGGGTTGGGGGCTTCCACAGGCCACAGCTTGCATGCACAGAGTCCCCTCTGTCCCAAAAGCAGAGAGGATAGGGACAAAAACACCAGGGAATAAAACCAGTTGCGTTACCTATTTGACTCAGAAGAGCAGGCAAGTTTGAGCAGAATCTTTTCTGGAATCTACTGAAACTGCTGGAAAAGCAGACAAATCCTGAGGTCCTGCCCCCAGCCTGCAACCCCAAGGGTGTCACAGCCATGGCAATAGTGCTGCTACTGTGAAAACAGCCCTCCTTGCTTTGTGGTGATAAACAAATGACAGTAAAGGGGGGGAAACTTCATAGTTTTGTAAGCTTTCCAAACCCACGTGTACACGTGAGCCAGCTGTGCAGAGGGAGCAGCTCAGTGCAGCTGCAGAGGACGCACGTGCAGGGGTCTGTGGTCTGCTAAAATCTGTGTGTAGGTGTAGGAACCCTTTTCCCTATGGCTATACCATTGTCCCAGGGCTAATCCCTGCTAGGCCACACTCATGGTGTATATTTGGGACTGAAGAGTGGATAATGAGAATTTTCTGTTGTTTCTTTTTCTGCTACAGGGTCCCAAAACAGGTTTAAGGGGTAAAGGCTTTGTAGAAAAGTGTAATATTCACTGAGAAATGAATTCTCATGAAACATGTGAGGTGTTAAGTGAATTAAACGAAATCAAAGGCTGAGGTTTCAGCAGTCTAATAGTGAACATTTATTAGTAAAACAAAGACAAAAGACAGCACTAGGTGCTTAGCATATTGCTAGAGGCACAAATTCATTCATTCTACTGAGGACTTAAGTACCTTCTCAAAATGTTACATATTCATTAAGCTCAGAAAATTATTTACACTTTAGTTTCTTCCCTTCTTGATCTCTGCCCCCTCCTGCCAGCATGGCGTCTGTTAGAGTCCCCTGGATTTTCTCAGGATTGAGGGTGGGTGGTCTCCCTTAGGCCTTTGACAGTTTCTTTAGGGAGGTGTGAATTCTGCAAGATAACAGGCTTCCTGGGATGCTTGCAGCTTATCTCCTTTATCTCTTTAACATTTCTTGCTCTTCAGCTCTGTGGTTTATCAACTTAAGACATTTATTACTATGTACTTATTACTATGTTTTCTATATTACCACTACTTCGAGATTACAATACAATTCCTACTTAATTATATTTTGTTTTAACACTATTTCGCATAATACATATTCGCTAGTGAATATTGAATCCATATTTGTAAAAGCCAACATTTATCATTCACTCATTTATCACATTAGCAAGCAAGAAAGGTGCTTTAACCAAAATAACCATGTGTTTTCTGTGAGGCTTTGGGATGGGGAAACTGAAGGGAGTAGCAAAGCATAGAGGGGACCAGGTACTGGGCCTTTCCCAGCCAGGTGGGAGGGCTGGAGGGAGAGTTCAACCTCCCATCCCAAAGGTGAATGGGGTGTATTTGTGGTTCTTGACGAGGAAATAATGGATTTCTGTGGGTTTAGACCATGATTTGTTTCTTTATATTTTCATGAGCTCAGTTATAATGTGTATTTTTAAGGGGAAGTGTCTTTATCAAAGTTTTGCATTTCTTTAAAGCACCTGTGCTGCAGCAACATGACAGCTCTTTGCACTTCTCAGCCTGGGGACTGTGAAAAGTGGGTTTTAAATTAATTTCTCAGTTTTTACTCAGTTTCTGCTAGGTTGAAGGACTTTATCTATCTATTTCAACCGGCATTGCAAAGGGCTTTTTTGTCTGTGTAACCCCCACCCCCTGTCCCATTCTCAGAGAGTACAGCACATCTGAAATGAAATTGAACATGGGCTGGAAATGAGGTGTTTAATCTAGTTTTTGAAACTGACAATGTTTTAAAATTGTTTGAGATGCTCTATGTGTATTTTGAGGCTCTTTCTGTATTCAGAGGCAGGGGAGAGGTGCAGGTGGGGAGAGGCAGAGTGAGAGAGGGGAGTGGGTTTGTGCACCTTCTCAGAGCCCCATTCTGCAGCCCAAGGCAGAAATCTTTGTGTTTGAGTGAATATTCTGCAGACAAAAAGCAAGTGAGGGATCTGAGCCTATAAAAGAGAAAAAAACACCACATCTTTTCTTTTTACCAGGATTTCTCTTTACTTATGTAGCCAAAGGTACAAGCCTGGGTAGAGAGACAGCCCATTCTCTAAAAGACAGATTTAAAGAGTACATGCACAACTAAGAAAAGCAAAGCAAAGCAGTGATGTCCAGGCTCCAAAAACAAGATCTCACCAATCCGCTGGCCAGACGTGCTGGGAGTCTCTTGGGAACCTGGAGGTGGTGCTGTAAAGGTCCATGTGGATTCAGCTCCTTAAAGTCCATGGTGATTACAGGGTCTTCTGTTCTGCTCATCTTTTACCATCTTTCCTCAAGTCTTTGAGGCTGTTCACACCCCTGCTGTCTTCAATGGCTGCTTTTCCAAGTTCGGGTGTTCCTTTCCAAAGACATTGTCCTTGGCTTTTCTTACTGTAGGAGAAGTGTCCACAAAGGATGTTTGGACTGCAGGCAGCTCTGCAAAATGCTGTTTATTGCAAAGTTACAGCAGTCCAGGGTGTGGGTATACAGAGCCTCACCTTACAGCTGCTCAGCTACAGCTTGTAGGCAGACCTGAAGCCAATTTCTGTTCAAATTACAAGACATCATATACTTTTCTTTGCTGAGTATCTTAATAGATGATAACCAATCAGCATCACACACAATACCTATACATCTGCCTATAGCCTATCATAACTACTATCATTACCATACTATAGTCATTATTATCCAATCACAAAAGTAAGTATGTTACAAATTAAGCTGGAAGTTATTTTTCAGTTTTCCTGAAGTGGAAAATTCTTAGACCTTTATTCTGTTTGCTACACCAACATCTTGCTTGCCTGTGGTATCTTTCTACTTGCTAAAAACATTCTTCTGTTTGTGGTCAGCTTATCCTTTGCTCTAAGTCATAAAATCTCCCTCCAACTCATCTCCAACCTTTGCTTCCTCAGCTACTCAAGACCATTGGTTCAGCAAAACATCTTTTACTCTTTATCAAAACTTGCTTTCATTTCTATTTCATTCTCAGTTTCTACATTCAAGAGATCTTTCTGCCAAACCTATATATCTGTGAAACTTTCTTGTCAGACTTTCATCCTCCCCAACACCTTTCCCCCATCTCCTTGGCTTAAGGACTCTTGAATCACACAAGAGCAGCTTCTTAACATTAGCATTTGGGGATGGGAGATTCAAAAACATGTTACTTATGCTAACTTTTGCTTCTTTACTACAAGGGTGATCAAACAATGAAACAGGTTTGCCCAGAGAGGTTGTGGAGTCTCCATCTGTGGAGATGGTCAAAGCCCAGCTGAACACAGTCCTGGGCAATCTGCTCTAGGTGACCCCACTTGAGCAGGTGGGTTTGTACTAAATGAAACCTCTCAAGAGGTCCCTTCCAACCTCAACCATTCTGTGACTCATGCCATCTGCAGGCTGCTTGGCCTGTCCTCCCCTCCTGGATGGCCCTCTGGTAACAGAGAAGGCCATCCCTCTCATCAAGGTCTGGTATGGCGTGTGTCTCCACCGCTCAACGCCTACTGGGTTGCAGCCAACAGCGGAGCGAAAAGATCTTCTTGGTGGCAAACACAGAGGCCAACCCAGTCTTGCCCTTGACTATGGCAGGAGGCTCTTGGCCAGCCCCAGTCCTTTAACCTGCTTGTCAATGCAGAGCTTCACCTGCCTCATCCAGTAACAAGTGGCTACCATGGCAAAGCACACACAGATTTGCATTAGCAGTATAACTACAACAGGATGCAGCAGCGCATTGAAAATGCCAGAGGCCGTGGGGGACCAGCCGAAAAAAACTTCCCACCAGTGGTGTTCTCCCACCCTCTTAATTCGTTCCATTACCTGTTTTATAACTTTACCATCATGGTGAACGGTTATTAGGATCTTTTTAGCTTCAGCCTTGGCATTTTCTAGCAGCTGCTGTAAATTTGCATGCTCTAACATTTCTTTTACAAGTGATAAATCCATACCAATGGGGGTTGGGGTTATACTACGATACAGGGTATAGTTTCTAATTAGCAACTGGCTAGTAAACACAGGTGGTTTATACACAAAATCACAGCCTCTAATAGTAGCTACATTGCAAGCACACGTATTTGAGTCATTAAACACAGTCTGGTTATAAGCTTCATTAATTTGCACATATTTACACGTCGTTCTGAAGCACACACAGCCTTTCCCTACGTACACTAACACGGTTTTGTTACTGCTCTGGGGGTTGATCTCAAAGTGACACACCCCTTCTTTGGTGTCAAAGCACACATCACTTGCCTTAAGGGCATCATCTTCGCAAATGAATCCCAGCCCTCTCTCCAAAATGCAGGCTTCCAAATCTACCGTCTGCCACTTCCCATCAGACACCCTGGCCCACATGCGGTGGTCCAGGGGGTAGACAACAGACCCGTTTGTGTTTACCCCCAGGGCCACGATGGGGTAGACCTTTTCGATACGAGCCTCCGCCACAGTGAGGACGTGGGCAATGACTGCGTTAAGGGCCTGGTCGTGGGTGAAGTTGACGAGCCTCCACCAGGCTTGGAGCTGCCGCTCCTTGTCTGTGGCCGCGTCCCACACGATCTTTCGGATCTCGGTGGGCAGGATGCCGTTGTCGCCATCTCTGAGGATACCTGCAATGACACTCTGCACCCACATCTGGGCCTGGATGCAGCTAAGAGCAAGAGAGACATTACTTTGTTCGATGCCCAGGGCTCGCAACAGCACCTGATGGTCTTTCTCACTTATTTGTTCCCAGGTGGGCAGCACCTCTGACACAAGCCACTGCCCCATCCCAAGGCTAGACAGGGATGAATTCAGGGGCTTGAGGAGGCCCTGCACACCTGAGGTGACAGTCTCCAGCTTGTTTGCCAAGACCTCAGCACTCATACTGTTGAGGACTCCCAGCCCGGCACCCCCTCCTCCCAGCGCTGTGGCCAGCAGGTCTCTCCTGGCCCGGGTGCCCTGGATGGAGCGGCTGTGGAGCCATGCCAGCCAGCCAGCGTGCAGAGTAGACAGGAAGGGGGCACAATGTGGTCTGACAGAGGAAATATTAACAGTGGACAGAGACAGCACCACCTTCTTTAGTGACCGCACAGGCCCTGTCAGCAGCTCCTGGATGTGATTTTTCTTTACTACATAAGGACCTATTTTGGAAACAAAAGGGGGCAAGACAGCAATGATGGAAAATTCTTTTTTAAATCCTTCGGGGCCGCCTATCCACCACTTTCCTCCAAGCTCAGGGGACATTTCTACGCTCAGGTTTCCTCGACACCACACCTGGAGGGTTATGATCAGGTGTGGGCAGCGTCCATAATCCTGATTGTACCATGAAGCCTCCGCATCTAATTCAGATCTATCGAGTGTTTTTGTCTCACGGATGCAGTTCAATGGAATGATCCTTTTGCGGCCGTTAGGGGCTGTGACAGTCACGGTGGTGCCTTCAATTTGCATTGGGTCAGTTACACTTTCTTGGGAGTAATTAATTTCCAATTTTACCTGGCTGCCAATTTCAACATAAGGGGCTGCATGCCAGGCCAAAAAATGACACTTTGAGATCTTAATGGCAGCAAAGGAGGGTGCTGTGGTGCTGATCTTGAATTTAAAGGACAGCCCCATGCTACTGTGTGCCCACAGGCAGACTACAAAGACTGGCTGGACCAAAGTAAAATTGTACCAGCAGTCAAATTTTTCCACAGCACAGACTTTTTTCTGGTTCTTCTTAGTTTTTACTTCAGTGACAGAGATTTGATTTACTCGCTGGTGAGTGGATCCATTAATTACCCTGCACCCCACCTTTATTTGCTGTCCCACCTTCCCCAGCAGCTGTGGAAGTCTGTTTGTGCTATCCCAGCCCCACTCATTTTCCAAGTACACCTCTTCCCCATGCATAACCACTGTTGACAAATTTAAGCCTTTGTTAGAATTTAATCCCATGATTCCTGTATGTTTTATGTAAGCTTGGGACCAAGGCCAATCAGTCCCAATTTTTGTGTGCCTCCTAAGCCTGTGCTGGGCTGTGGCCTGTGTGTCAAGGTGCCTTTCTAAGTGTGAATGAATGACATTTTGTCCAAGGTGCTGATGGGTGGCTTGGACACATTGGGTGCTCAGCGCTATGCACATACCAGAAAGCAAAGTAAATCCTGCAATCACAAATTTGAAAGCATTTTCCCCGCAGCACAAACACGGCTGGTGATGCCACGACGTTCGCCCTTCCCGCTGGTCACAATCATCTTCCATTTTCCTTTATCTGCAAAACATAAGCAAGGCGGGCTCTCCAGCCCCGTTAGTTTCCCTTCCATGCTTTTAATTGTGAAGAATGGAACCATTTTTCCTCCCTTTTTGCCCCGTTTCTGATTTCTACCTGGTACACAGAGGGGCTGGCCTTGTTCACAACCCTAACAGGCCCCATCCACTGGGGTTCCAGCTCCTGGTTCTTCTCTCTAACCCTTCGGTATATTACCAGGTCCCCCGTGTTCCACTCCATGGGGCGCAGTAGCACTCCCAACTGCTTATCCATCTTGGGGATGTTGGTCTCCTGCACTGAGGCGAGTTGGTGATAGGTGGCTGACACCTTCCTCAGTATGTCCTGGACCCACCTGTCCATCAGCACGCGGGGCTGCATTTCATCCGGGGGCTCCCCTCCTTGCCACCAGTGTTCCAGAATCTTCAGGTCTCTTGCAGGAGGAAATTTTGGGGGAGAAGGTGTTTGCGATGCCAGGGCCCCCCGTAATGCCAGCAAGGTCAGTGGGAGCTTATGATCCCAGTCTTTCCTTTGCTGGCTCACGAGCTTCCTTAGTGCTGTCTTCAGTGGTTGGTTGGGACCCTCTGCTGAGTTGGGCTTCTGGAAATGCCCCGTGATATGAAGCTTTTGTTTGAT
This sequence comes from Dryoscopus gambensis, assembly GCA_013389985.1. Taxonomy (NCBI): domain Eukaryota; kingdom Metazoa; phylum Chordata; class Aves; order Passeriformes; family Malaconotidae; genus Dryoscopus; species Dryoscopus gambensis. Next base: position 270,661 of record WEIT01014766.1, on the reverse strand, counting down.
TCCCAGGGCCTTGCACACCCCTTTTGTGACCTCCCCAATGAAGCGTTGGCCATGGTCTGAGTGGATCTCCTTTGGGATGCCCCACCGCAAGAAGATGTGCTCTACCAGGATCTTTGCGGTTGCACTGGCTGTGTTACTTCGAGCTGGGAATGCTTCCACCCATTTGGTGAAGTTATCACTGACCACTAGGCAGTACTTATTGCCTCGGGCTGTTTGGGGCAGAGGGCCAATAAACTCCATATGCAACTTGCTCCATGGCCCAGAAACCCTCTGGTGGCCCAGGATGGCTTTGGCCGTTTTGGCATCGGGATTGTTGGCTGCACATGTCAGGCAGTTGCTGACATACTTCTCCACATCGTCTCTCATTTCAGGCCACCACCCAGCACCCTGCAGCCTCACCATGGTCTTGTCTGTCCCCAGATGCCCCTGCTCATGAGCCAGGGCCACCAGCTCTGTCCTCACCAGTTCAGGCACCACCCAGACTGGGAAATCTGTCCCCTCCCTCCGTGCCAGGACCAGCCCCGAGACGTCCTTCCACACCTTGCACCCTTTGTACTCTCCGCTCTGTGCTAACTCCCAGAGCCTGGGGTCCTGTGCCTGCAAGCCCACCAGATCCACACTCTCCCACTGCCTGCTGGGAGCCACCAACACTGGGCCATTCTCTGATATCTTGCTGGCCTTCCACATCAACCCTTCCTTTGCACCTTGCTTGGCTTTGGCATCTGCCTCCTTGTTCCACTTGGCTTCCTCTGTTCCCTTCTTGTGGGCCTTGACCTTAATGATCTGGGCCGGGCACTCCCTCTGCTCTGCCAGCCTGGCAAGGTACAGCAGCTTTTTGGCATAGGTGACGGGCTTGCCATCTGCAGACTGCATGTCCCTCTCCCTCCAGAGGGGCAGCCACTCCAGTGCTACACGCACCACCCAACCCGAGTCTGAAAATATGGCCAGCGGCTGGTCTGCCGGCGTGTTTTCCAGGGCGGCCATCACGGCCACCAGCTCAGCAGCCTGGATGGAGTGCGGCAGGCACTTGCCCTTTACCACCTCCCCAGTGCCCCGGTTGACAGCGGCATAGCCCGTGTAGGGCACCCCTTCCTCGTGGTAGTTGGACCCATCTACAAACCACACAACATAGCCTCTCTCCTTGGCCTCCTCCAGGCTGAGGCTGCTCTCAAACAAGGGTGCCCGCCATGGCTTGGGGTCAGTAAGGGAGACTCCCTGCTTCTCCCCATCCCTCTCTCCACTGATCACCACCCTGTAGGCACCAGGGGAGGGGTCCCCAGGGACCTCCTTGTTGGTCAACGCCAACGCCCAGTTGGCCATCCTGGGGCAGCGCAGGGGACCTTCATCCCCCTTTCCCAACAAGAGGTACCTCATCGGGGTGCAGGAGGTCCTCAGCAGCACTGGGGCCGACCCCACCAGGTACTCCCAGTGCTGCAGGGCCCAGGTTAAGGTTAAAACCTCCCTCTCATAGTCACTGAATTGTTGCTCAACTGGCGTCAGGAGACGCGAGGCGTGGGCAACAGGGAGCAGGTTGGCACTGTGTTTCTGGCCCAGGGTGGCCTGCAGCCCCGTGCCTGTGCTGGCCAGCTGCAGAACATAGGGTCTGTCCCCCAGAGGATGTGCCAGCATCGGGGCTTGTGCCACACTCTCCTTTAAGGTCTTCACTGCCTCATCCTGCTCTGGCCCCCATTCCCAGGGGGTGTTCTTTTTCAGGAGGTGGCAAAGGGGGGCTGCTTTCTCTGCATAGCCCTCAATGAACTCACGGCACAACCTCAGGAGACCCAGGAAGGACCTCAGGGTGGTGACATCAGACGGTGCTGACATCTTCTGTATTAGCTCAACCCTCTGCTTTTCCAGTGAGCGCCCTTCCTCCCCCAGGGTCACACCCACAAAGGAGACCTCCTTCCAGCACAGCTGGGCCTTTGTGGGGCTGATCCTGAAGCCTGTCTTCTGGACAGCCCCCAGCACCTCCGCCAGCACCTCCAGGTTCTTCTCTTTTGTCTGGGTGTGGATGAGGATGTCACCAGCACAGGACAGCACACTCTCCCGGTGGCTGAGCTGCTCCCACATCCTCACCACACGGGCATGGCAGATGGCAGGGGCATTGTGGAAGCCCGGAGGGACTCTGGTGAAAGCAAATTGCCGTCCTCTAATGGTGAAGGCAAACTTGTGCCAGGACTCGGGGTGCAAGGGGATGGCAAATGATGGGCTGGTCAGGCTGAGCACCGAGAACCACTCGGACCCCCGGGAGATGGCTGCCAAGATGTTGGGATACTTGACTACTGTGGAGGTCTGCATTGGGGTGACTTGGTTCAGGGTGCTGAAATCAACTGTCAGCTTCCACATTTTCCCATCAGCTTTCCTCAGGGGCCACACCGGGGCATTGCTGGTGCTCTGCTGCTCCACCAGCACTCCCTGGTCCAGCAAGGTTTTGACTGTGTCCCACAAGCTGTCCTCAGCCTCAGCCGGGTACCAGGGCTGAAGCTGAGGAGGCGGATCTGGCCCTTTGATTGCCACGGCAGCATCAATCTGCCCACAGTCTAGCTTGCTCCTTGCCCAGACCTGAGGGAACTGCTCTGTCACCCGTTTCACCCGGGGCTCCCACTCAGGGTGGACCAGGATCTCAGGGGCTTTCACTGACATCACCCTGTGGCTTGCTGGGATGACGGGCAAATCAATTTGTGGGCAATGTAACAATGCTTGGTTTGCCAGGTCCACCACCACCCCCATTTTTGTTAGTGCAGAGATGGCTAAAATTCCTGGCTTTCCTTTCATTTCCATTTTCCCAAATTTTTCAGACCCTTTGGCAGCCCCAATTTCAAAGGGTATGGGCCCTGTGAACGGCACTGAGGATTTCTGGCCGTTCGGCCCTGTCAGTTCAATAATTTCAGAGGTTTGAAAGATCCCGGCTCTGCCGGGGGCCAAATCCAGAATTGAATAAGAGGCACCAGTATCAATTAACATCACTTGTCCAAGCACCCCTCCTCCAATAGTTGTATCAACTATCAGGCGCCCCCACAAATCGGTCTTAATCGGTGCCACAAAAAGGGGCGATGCGGGTGCCTGGCAGCCCTATTGCTGAGCCTTAGACCCCGGGTCAATCGGGTGGGAGCTGCTGTGCTTTTTGGCCTCATGCAGGGCCAGTTTTTGGAAGAGCTCCGCATCCGGCAAGCCATCAATGTCCTCCTGTTTCTCGTATTTTATCAAGCGCTTCCTTAGCTCAGTCCGCCAGGGGTTGGACTTCTGAAACCTCAGCCCTTGCTGGTTCTCCTTCCCCAACCCCCCCTTGCCATCAGGATCTTTTCGGTTGTCTCCTTGCATTTTTCTCATCCCTGCATTCTGGAAAGGCATGGCCGAGGCTTTCCCTTTCTTCCCCCCCACCATGTACCCCGGGAATGCCTGCTTTTGCAGCTCAAAATTCTGGGTCAGGATCTGCTCCAGCTCCGACAGAGGCCTTTTGGCCGCATCCCCACCAGCAATCACCCGCAGTGGGGGTGTCAGCCCCACCACCAGCGGCTCCTTGAATTCAGGCCTGTCAAAATCAAGGGGGGACTCCTTTGAGCCAGGCAGCCCAGCTATCTGGTAGAGCATCTTTTTACGGTTAACATAGGCATCAGGCCTCTCCTCAGGGTTTTGCTTCTCCTGGTGGAAGAGCACTAAGGGGTTGACCTCTGGGAAGAACAGCTTGAGCACAGCCAGCTGGACATCCCCAATATCCTGGACATTGCCCATCTGCACGTCCCCTGGCAGTGCTGCAAAATCATCTGGTTTCATGCACTTTCTCACAATGTCTATCAGGTCACTCACAAAGTTGCCACTCTGGCACTGGGGCAGACGCTGGACCCTGGACAGCCAGTTAATCGCTGTCTCCTTTGACAATGGCCCAAGCATCTTCCCCACTGTCTTGAGCTGCTCAGGGGTAAACCAGACCACAGCCCTGTTGGTGTCTATGGGCTGGAGTGGGACGTGGCTGACTGGCTCCTCATGGGGGGCCTTTTTATCTTTGGAAGCCTCTACCTCCCCTACTTGCAGCTGGCACACCTCCTCCCGCAGAGGAGCATAGGGGGATGGCCTGGTGGGGCCGTTAGCACCCCACACATCATCCTCATAATCATAGTGGGGTGGGTGCGGGTCCAGGGAGTCCTCCCCCTCACCATTCCCAATCGAGATCCTCTTGCCTTTGATGGCAGCCACAATGCCCCTCGACACCCCTAGCTCTGCCTCCAGCTCCTGGATCTTGGCATGGCATACCTTGTGATCAGGGCCAGTGCCCCGGTCCCTCTGGGCGTCCTGCAGGACTGCCCGCACCGCGCTCTGCGCATCGTGGGTCTCCCCGATCCACTTGCCAACCTCCTTCTTCAGCTCCTCCGCTTTCAGCTTCTCATAGCCCAGCTTGTTTTCCAGCCGGGTGATCTCCACAGCACTCCGCAGGGAGTCCCCGCACAAACCCTGCACCTCTGCCTGCAGGTTTTCCACCTGCACTTTGAGCTCCTGCTTGGCCTGCTGCAAGGTTTGCACATTCTCAAGAGCCTCCTTCAGCAATCTGGACAACTCCCTGCCTACCATTAGCAAACCCTGCAAAGCCGCTCGCTTCTTACACTTATTTGTGGGTTTGGGCTTTTTGTTCTCCTCCGACCAGCTCTCCCACTGCTGGCACAGCTGCTGGTATGCATCTGGGCCCTGGAAGGACCCTGGCGACCAAATTGGGGGGAGACACTTCTGGAGCACAAACTGCTCCAGCTTCCAACTGCTAACGATGTCACTCATCATAGTGAAGGGGACGAGATCTGAGACGGCTCCTTCTCAGGGCAAAACTACCATAACACACCAGCACTGCCAACCCCTCCACAGAGCAAGGCTGCAGCCCCGCGACCCAACCCTCCGAAAAGCCCCCCAGGGGGATACCGAACCTGGGCACAAGGAAAGGGGAAGGTGGGAACGGGAGGCCGCAGCCGAGCCGGCAGCTGCCGCGAGCCTCCGGCTCCCAGGGAGGGAAAGGGGAAGGGATGTGGGAGTGGGTGAAGCAAAGGAGAGATGGAGTAGGACCCTGATAATAAGATCTCACCAATCCTTGGCTGAATGTTCTGGCAGTCCCAGGAGCTTGGAGACGGTCTCTGCAGTGGTCCAGCAGATTTGGCACCTTTGAGGTAAAGGTGGTGACAAAGTCTCAGCCCGGTGATTTTTATAGCCATGGCAGGTTGTTGTTTGGGGCTGATGACACCTGTGTTTACTTCCTTGGTGGCTTTTCCTCCTCCATGTGCTGCCTTCCCAAGGACACTTTCCTTGTCTTTCCTTATCCTCTCCAACACTGATTAGGGAAGCCGAGATCACATGGCAGCATCTGCACTGCCCCTTATTTGTTTGGGGAGGTCCAGGATTAGTTATGGTTCACAGAACTTCTGTTTGCACCAAGTGTCCTGAAGAGGGAGAGCTGGAGCCTGTCCTCTGATCGTCCATCCTTCCAAATCCCCCCATGGCCCCCTCATTTACTGCACGCCCCTTTAGCACCTGGGGTTTAGGTGGAGATCACACATGGGGCTCGCACCTGATACCTGTAACAAACACGGTCCTGCCAAACTGCCCCCCAAGCACAGATCTGTTTGCCAGGGAGGGATGAAATGACAGGAAAATTCACACAATTCATCATTTAGATCCATTTTGGCATCTGGTCTTTAAAAGCAGAATTTTTCTGTGACACAACCCAGTTTATCATACACTGACAGGTACCTTGGGGTTACCCCGTGACATGTCAGGAGCCTCCACTGTGACATTGCTTCAGCTGAATTACAGCTGTAAATCTGCACCTGCAAAGGCAGATGGACCCCCCCCGCCCCCCAGCCTCACCCTACAAACCACATCATAGCTTGGAGCAGTTCAGAAGATTTGACCCACTTGTTGTAGGGGGTTTTTTCTGCTATTACACTCAGAAAAGGGTGTGAATCATCTTACTCAGTGAAAATGCTATCATTTTCATTACTGCTTTTACCTCTAATGAAATACTCCAGAAGCTAAACCCACCACTAGAATAAAACTATTTTTAAAAAATTAAAAAAAGAACAAAATGTTCACACATGGCTGCTTGAGCCCTGGGGAGTTTCAATCCTGCGCCCCTCTACCCCCAGAGCAGCCCTTATTTCTACATACTGCAGCACTGGCTGTGTTGGACTGGGCTTGAGGCTGAGTAGCCTTCCCTGACCCCTAAAATCAGTCCTTTTAGCCTCAAAAGCACAGAGAGAATGAATTTTTCCCTATTTTTATGATAGCTATTTTCTCTAGCCTGGCATTTACAGCCCAGCTGCAATTACCTCCTCTGCCACATGGGAGTTTAACAGAGGTGAAGTCCCAGCCAGGTCCTGCTTCTTGGCTGTAAACCCTGTTCTTCTACCCCACTGCTCTGCTCCAGCCCCTGAAAACAAACACTTTGCTGTAGGAAACCCATCACAGGGGGAAAAGAAAGAGTGAAAAATGCAGAAAAGCTGGTGAAAGCACCAAAAATTAATCTCAGTGTGGTGAGGTGGGCAGGATGCAGGCTGGAAAAAAGAAGAGGGGCTGCTTCCCACTAGGGCTCACAGGGAGTTGGCTGGGCTGGGGACAGAAACGGTTGCCTTTAATTTCAGAAAAAGAATAAAACACCCTTAGAAACTGTGCAGCCAAATAGTGAAAATACACCAAAATTCAGCGATTCCCCCCCAACATGGCCCAGCTGTGAGCCAAACACTCGTGATTAGGAGCTGCTGTTCCCCAGCAAGGTCACCAACAAATTTTGTTTGTGTGAACAGATAAGATCAACTTACAGCCTTCTTTCCTCCCCTTTTTTCTTCCCAGGACAGCAGCCCCAAACAATGTGGGTACGTTATAAACAGCAGCTGTCTCCTGCACGTTCACACAATCCTTGATTTTTGTTGGCGATATTCTGCCAGACAAAGGTATCCCTCCTCCAAAATGTTTTCTTTTAGGAGCCACAGCCAGTCCTGAGAACAGCTTGGCCCCTGGTAAACAGCTCCACTGTGTATAAACAGCAGTTTTTAAAAAAAATTACGTTTAATCCATGTTCCAGTACATTATGCTTTTACATTTCATATATTCCTTTTTCTTTCTCTAAAGCTGCTATAACGTCCTGGGGAATCACCCCAGTGTAACATCCCCATATCCAAGGTTGTAATGATGGCAAAAGCCACCTCTGGGAAAAATTCTTGTCCTGGCCAGGAAGCCAGAAGTTGCTCCAGGTGACAGCAGCAACAGGAAAAGAGGGACACAGCCATTGCAGCCGCTGGGGATGTTGGGCTCAGCTCACAGATTTCACCACAGGGATAAAGGGAAAATTCACTTGCAGTGGCATTTCTCATATCAAGCCCCCCCTGCCCCCCCCCCCCGCCCCCACCACCTCAAAAAAAAAAAAGTGTTTCATCTCATTTTGGGGAGGCCCATGTCTGAGAGTGATGTGAAACAAAAGGGGCAGACGAGCAGGAGGTGAGCACAGGAGGGGCAAGTGTTACTGCACCCCACACTGAGGGCTCAGCTCTGAAAACAGGAGCTTAAAAGCACTGAAACAGGTTTGAAAACACTAAAATTGCCTTCTCCTGCCAGGAAGGCGTTAAGGAGTGATTCATCCCACCCTAAATTTTAGCAGATGAGCCCTCTGTGGCAAGGCTTTTGCAGTTAGCAGCCCGCTTCGAGCAGGAAATTAATTTAAACAGAAATGGGGAGAGGATGTGTTACAGCAGCATGGAAAAATCTGGTACAAAATGGACCAAAAGCTTACAGTGTACAAGATGCAATATTGTTTTTCCTATTCATCTGCCAGCTCAACCCCGAGGGAGGTTTCCCAGTGCCCCCGCATGAGACTACCCTTGCTGTGGAGATGCTGGGGCATTGTAAGGACCACAAGTATCTGCATGAGGGAGACATCAAAGAAAACCAAATCTCACTTGGCGGCCAAGAGGGCAAGCCAATAATAAATAAAAATAATAAATAACTCCTATTTTTTTACCCAAACATGAAAATATTGGAGGTTGCTGACAGCAGTTCATCTCTGTAATTTCACGTCATGCACTTGTCTTTGAATCCTAAACCCCAAGTGCTTCAAACCTCTTCCTCACAGACATTTCAAAGTCATTCTGATATTTTATCATTTAAATATTTCTGCCTCTGAGCCACGTACTGTCACAGCTACAAAAGCAGCACATGCTGTGAGGTGGGGAGCCCCAGCAGAATTTCCTCATTTTTGCGGTTTTTTGGCCACAAATTTGTTTGAGGTTTCTTGCTCTTGACTTCAAAGTTTTCTGTGATGCCTCACGTCTCTGCTTTATGTTTGGCTGGTCGTGTGTTCAGCATTTTCCAGAGAAAAACAGCTCCTGCTATAAATTCTGCTGAAGAAAACAACCCTATGGATCAAATTGCATCTTTTCCTTGTTTTGAATGCTTTTATATTTCAACAGGGGAAAAAACCAGCCAAAATTCATTCTTTCCTGCTTTTATCTTTAAGGCCATGCCCCTACATTTTTAATTTTTTAATAGTATAGACGTAGATTAAAAGAAGGAGAAATAACTAGGTGGTGAAATACGAAGAAATCACAATTTAAAATCAATGGTTTTCCTTTTTAAAATTTTTCTAAAAGGGATTTAAGGGTGCCCTGGGAAGTGCTGGAGAAGAGCATAGGGCTGTGCAGAAGAAGCTGCCGAGCTGAGGCTCCAGGTGCTGCTGTGGCAGAGGCTCTTTGGCAGCCGCTGGTGAGAGATCTGCGCGGAGAGGGGCAACGACTTCCTGAGGTGAAGCCAGCCCTGCCACCAAGAGGTGACACTGAGCGGAAAGGGGGAGCTGGCACAAAACCCCTCCATCACCGTGTCTGCCACCATGGCCCAGCCGTGGCTCCATCTCTGCATCTGCCTCCAGATCCCAGGTAAGAGGGACACGTCTCTTAAGGGTTGAGGGCACCTAAAATAGTGCTGGAGCCTCTCCTCCACCCTACTCCAGCACGTGGGATGCATTGCACAGCATCTGGATGATGGAAGGTTAAATATACCATCATGCTATAGATCCACAGGATGTTATTACCTATTTCCAATAATTTTGGATAATGCTATTAATAACATGCTTTAGCTTTTGGTCAGCCCTGAACGGGTCAGGAAGCGGGACCAGTTGGTCACTGTTGGTCCCTTCCAACTGAAATAGTCTATTCTATTCTGTTCTATTCTATATTCCATTCATATTTCAATACATAATGGTATAGACACCACGGAGTTTCTACTGCACCCTCAGTGCAAATGGATTGTAGGAAGCTGCTGATGGAGAAGTTCAAGTAGCTCCTCTCTATGCTGCCTGTGTAACACGAAGATGATAAACATCCCATCAAATTTTCTAAATCATCCAAAGACTGAGTACTTCCCAAGGGCCACAGCTGGAACTGGTGTGTTATTAAACCATTTTGCCTTACAAGTACTGATATCCTATAGATCTGTATGGCGGGCAGCCTGCTGAGAAAACCTCAGTAAATGAGAGTTTGCTTTGCACATGCAAAAGGAAAAGGGACCATTTTTAAGGTGCTGCAGGCTGGTCTGGCCAAGCACTGTGATTCCCTGTGGCCCCCTTGAATATACAGCAAGAAAGGGAACAGGGAAGTTTGGGGGTTGAAGGTATGACTGAGGATGAGCTTTTCTGCTCTGTCTCCATCCCAGCTCACCTCTGGCTTGACCACTGGTACTGAGCTGGGATTTTCCAGGATCCCTTCTCATCCTTTCTGACTTACCTAACAGTGTCTCCAACAGCTCAAGAAGAAGTTTTTCATAGAGAGTTATGTTTCCCATGCCCAGCAGAGCCAGACCTCAGGGCACTCAAGGAGACCCTGAAGTCCCCATGCCCCATGGCCACACACATTTCATCCCCTAAAAAAAACACATGGGTATTTGACAGAGCAAAATTTAAGATAATTATGCTCTAAAACCTGAAAATTATGTATTTTAATAGTAAGGAGACACTTATGTTATGACAGAGTCAGAGAATGTGGCGAAATGCTGCAGCTGCTGTGCAACCCTTGAGTTTTGGCATCGCAGTGTTAGTGCTCTGCATCGCTGACAGTGATGGGGTCATTGGTGGGGGGACAGAGGAAGACTCTGGACCCCTGTCAGTCACCAGAGCCCTCTCCTCTGCCTGTCCCATCGGGAACATGGGAGACATCAGGACCTCGTGCCACACTTACGGCTTTAGGTGTTCTTGGGTCATGCCAACCCATCCCCACACCGCTGGGTTTGCAGAGTTGCACGAGGCTGCAAGAACTGCTGTAAGCAGCTTCAGGATTTTGAAAGAAAAGGAACATTTTAAGGTTAAAAAAGACAAGAAACATGTATTATTGAGCTTTTTGCACAGCTTTAAAACATGCCTGGGAAAGAGACGGGGGAAGCGGGAGCCTCCCTATCTTCAGAGGGCTGTTTTTCACTCGGTCTCGGAGTATCTGCAGCTTTGCAGGAGTGTTTGCTGAACAGAAAGGATCACAAATTACCTGTTATCCTTTCCACAAGGACACATCCTCGCTCACACAGACACCCCTCACATCTGCCTGGGCCAAACAAGACTTAGATAATATCCACAAAAGCTGCAAAGCCCAAGCAGGGCGATGTGATGCCAAACCAAAGCTTTGAACCCCACCGCTGCCCCTCACTCCCTTTCCTTTCCCATGTCTCAAAATTCCTCTGAAAAATATTATTGTCTGAAAGCTAATATAAAATTGTCTCATTTTGAGATGTTTTGCACATTTTTGGTCTCTTTTTCTGTCTCTGAGATGCTTATAAGTGTTGCATCTGTTAGAAAAAAACCCTGGCAAATCAATTAAGAGGCACAAAAATAATAAATTGAAAGAGAGGTGAAATGTCTGAAAAATGAGAAGAGTAAGGAGGGGAGGAGAGGGGCGTCCATGGGAGCAGGTAGGGATGCTCTTCCCTGCACATACAGCCCCTAGGACACCATCAAAACCATCCCTCCATCCCTCTCCTTACCAGTAAGCCTCTTCCCTAGATGAGTATTTACAGAGAAAATTCCATCTGTATAATTTGGCTTGACCAAAAAATAGCTAGGGAACCCTAAAAGGCCTCTGAGCGAATACGGGAGCATCCTGATAAAAATGCTCCTGTTTCTCACTCATGTGACCCCCGATCTGTGTGTCTACATGATTTTATTAAATCCATAAAGAAAATCTGTACTTAGAAGAAAAATAATGAAAAATAATGAAATTAAAATAATAACTATATATTCCTGTCTCTTTTTTCTTAGGTTTTTATGCAAATCTACTTTTAACCCAAACTCCAGAGCACATTTTAACCCAAACTAACAATAAAACCGAAATCCTCTGTGAGCTGAAGAAGGAGCATATCGGGGTGTACTGGTACCGCTGGAGCCAGGAGAGGCAACATTTCGAGTTCCTGGTATTTTCCAACACACTGGGCCAAACCACATATGGCACAAACGTGAGCCAGGACAAGTTCAGTGTCCATGCGGCAAGGTCCCACAGCTCCTACAGCCTGCACATCAGCCACCTGCACCCCTCGGACAATGGCACCTACTACTGCTCCGTCTCCCAGTCCTCCCAGCTCTTCCTGGGCAGCGGGACACAGCTCAGTGTGGGTAAGCAGCACCCCCGGGGTTCCAAAATGTACCACCAGCAGGCTGTGATAAGGTCCCCAGGGTAAGGGGTGATGAGTGTTGGCAGATTCTTACCAATTTTGAGATGCAAGGTTGTGGCTCTGGGTTTATTCTGAAGAGATCTATGAGGCCAGGCAAAGCAGAAAATACAGAAAATAGCTAAATTTTAGTTCAGCTGCATGTGATAGTCAGTGATAGCAGTTGCTCTGCTGTGGTCATGCCTTGAGCACAGCATTGCTCCTAGTGCTTCAGGATTTCCATGGGAACTCCTGGTATTGCCATGCCCTGTGTTTTTCTCACCCCCGGCTGCACTTTGGATGAGAAGCAGGATGTCTGCCCTGCTCAGGTCCTTCCATGCTGTAATTCTTCCTTACCCTCACTCCAAGTAACAAGAGCAGCATCAAGGCCAGGCCAGAGAATATCACCCCTTAACATCTCTGGGGTGGATCTGACGGCAGCTTTCAAGACCACCCTTCACAAAAAATACTGAAATGGGATTTATTCCTCAAAGCTCACAACCCACTATCCCTGGGGAGCTCCAAACAGAAATCAGAGCTTTCTGCAGGCGTCACGGGGGGAGAGAGGCTTTACAGACATCTGGGTCATACAGAAGCTCTTTTCAGCCCATTTTCCCTTTGACCACAGAGCAGGAGTTGATGCAGAAAAATTGACGTATTTGAAGTAGTAGTCAGCTTTTATTTTTGCAGACTTTTAGGGAGACACATAACTTATTTAACAAAGATACAAATAACTTGTTTAACCAAAATGCTGCTACAGCTTCTGACTCTAAAGCAGACCCAGTGTCCCAATTTTCCTGGGGTTTTTTTTGCAAATATACTCTGTACCTTGAACTGCGTGAGAAATCTCTTTTGGATTCTTGCAGGCTCAGAGAGAAGCTGGTTTAAGATAAAGGAGAATTGTTTTGTAACAACTGTGCACATATCTCTGTTCAAAGCGTGAAAAACAGGCTTGAAATTCAGCTTGATCAAGGACACCAATTAAAAAGTAAACAGCAGCAGGTGCTCTGGGAGGACTCAGATTTTCTGGATATTTTCTTTTTTTCGTTTTAGTTCTCATGATAAAACAAATTGTGTTTAGGTTTCTTTTCTTTAAGCCTATTATAATGTAAGGGAGAAGTTGTCCAGATAAATCCCAGGGCCCTCACGTTTCATCTTTTCATGTAAAAGAATGGTAGTTTCTGTAGAAATTTATATCCTGCGTAGAAATGGAAAAAAAAAGTTGTTTTCAGTTACCTAAAATTTTGGGTAAGTGTGGTTGGAGCAGTCAGACATGCAGCTATTTAATGACATTACTGGGATATTTTCCTGGCCAACTTTACTGAGAAATATATGTGCTGCATTGTAATTCAGGAACACCATAATAAATCCTGCCCTCATTTTATCAGAAAGAAAGATAATCAAATGCTGAGAAAAGTTTAGAGCAATCTGAATAAGGAAAAGATCCAGGGATCCTTTAAAACCTCCCAGTGCTACTGAAATCTCCTGCTACCTATGATTCTGTGCAATGATGATGAGATGATGCTTGGCAGCAAATGTCACTCAAGCAAGTTCGGGGATTTTCCCTGCCTTAGCCTTCTCCCCTTCTTTACCTGGTACATTGTTTTATTAATACTTTTAAAACCTCTTGGTAATTTCCGTGGCCACTGAGAGGCTCAGGTCAAGCTCCCAACCCCTCTGAGTGACACAGCGCTTTGCAGGGTTCAGTGGATGGGGTTTGTTCTAAGGCCCAAACTTTCCAGCCCTTCTTGCCTTCTGTTGGAGATGTCTGCTGCACTCAGAGCCACACTGATCATCCTCTTTTTCTCCTTATGCCCCAGCTGATGCTTTGCCTCTGCCTCCAAAGACCACACAGACACCCGTCTCCAAAAAGCCTGTGCCGCGGATAATCAAAAGCAAAGCTGCCAGCAGGAAAGGTATGGAACTGGCTCAGCTCAGGCTGCCTGGAAAAAGGGGTTTTGCTGAGCTCTTAGGGTCCCCAGGGCTCAGCTGGATTTGTCCTGGCTCGGGGGCAACCACAATGTCACCCTGCAAGAGTGGGTGTCTGGGTCCAGATAGACTCACTGCTCTGGACAGAGCTGACTTCTGCCTGTAGGAGGGATTCCCTGGGATATGCACAGGTTTAGGGGCCAGGATGTGTTTCAGTTTAGGTTATTCTGACCTCAAGAGCTAAGTTCCCTGCAATGCCTTTTTACTGTGAGGGTGGTTGAGCACTGAAACAGGTTGATCAGAGAGGCTGTGGAGTCTCCCTTACCAAAAATATTCAAAAGCCATCTGGACACAATCCTGTGCCATGTGCTCTGGGATGACCCTGCTTGAGCAGGGAGGTTGTACCAGATGATCTACTGTGGTGTCTTCCAGCCTTACTTACGCTGTGATTCTGTAATGCATCCTTCAAAGGATACCCCAGGGGGATGGTCATGTCCTCCACTGCCCCTTTGGGTACCTGTCTTGCTTTTCTCCCTTCCCCACCCCACACTCCATCCCCCAAAGCTGCCGGGGCAGGGTGGTGCCAGGTGCTGAGTCCTCTTCTCTCTCCAGGTCCCTGCAGTCCCCTGGTCTGGATCCCACTGGCCGCTGGTGTCCTGCTCCTCCTGCTGGGCCTGGTCCTCACCACCCACCACCTCTACCGTGAGTATCCTGCCAGCACCCTGAGGGGTGCCAGGCCCTGGGACAGCCCAGGAGCGGGGTGGTGAGCTGAGGGGGCTGATGGACACTGTCTCTTCCCAGGTCTGCGGCAGAGGCTGTGGCTTCGCACCCACAGGCAGTAAATCCCAGTAAATCCCACCGGCCCCCCTGCCCTGGACAGGCAGGCGGAAGCCACGGACCCTCCCCTGCACAATGCTGAGCACTGCCTGGACAGGACCCAGGAAGGACATTGCAGGGGACAGATGTGGGCTTGTACCACAAAACAGACATTTCTTTCCTGTGACAGACCACGACTAACATTTTCCTTGACACGACAGCACAAAAGCACCAAGCTGGATTCTGCAGCATCCTGAGCACTTCTCAAAGGACGCAGAGCAGGGCGAATGCCACGGCTGGGACTGCACAGAGGGAAGGGGGCTGCTGTACCAAAGGGATTCAGATGGGCTGGAAAGCTGTGAGCTCCTTGGCTCTCTGTGTTCACCTGAAGGACAGCACAAAGGTGCTTTTTTTTTGCTCCTGTTAATACTCGTTGGTAGAACTTTGGTAACGAACACTTTGAGATCAATCTGCAGGGATGGGGCAGAAGCAGCTTGTAAAGACGCTGTGCAGGTTTATTCAATACCAAAAGTGAATATATCACTCAGTTCTTTTGTTCTGCAGGCTGGTGTCTTGTGGCCCTGCTCAGTGAGGGACATGGTTGTGTGGCGAGCAAAGACCCATGGCCTCCAACCAAGAAAGAGTTAAAGCAGAGCAAAAGCTGCAGGGGGGAGCAGGTCTGGGAGGGTGTCTTCTCCCATGGCAGACTGCAAACAGCCAGGAGTGGGAGAGGAAAGCCAGACAAAGCCATGCACGCAAGGCCAAACACCTGGCTCAGCCTGAAGGTCAACACCACCTCTGAGAACAAACAGAGGCCCCCAGGGGCTGGCCCTGAGCCCAGCAGCACGGCATGGCCAGCAGGAACTGCCATGAGCGATGCCTGGGTGTGCTGAGCCCCAAGCAACATCCCCGTGTGCTGAGCCCTCAGTGACACCCCTGTGTGTGCTGAGCCCTGTGTGACACCCCTGTGTGAGCTGAGCCCTCAGTGACACCTCTGTGTGTGCTGAGCCCTGTGTGACACCCCTGTGTGAGCTGAGCCCTGTGTGACACCTGTGTGTGTGCTGAGCCCTGTGTGACCCCTGTGTGTGTGCTGAGCCCTGTGTGACACCTGTGTGTGCTGAGCCCTCAGTGACATCCCTGTGTGTGCTGAGCCCTGGGTGACACACCTGTGTGCTGAGCCCTCAGTGACACCCCTGTGTG
>WEIT01014766.1:242939-254882 GCA_013389985.1 Dryoscopus gambensis | reverse complement strand
CTCAGTGACACCTGTGTGTGTGCTGAGCCCTCAGTGACATTCCTGTGTGTGCTGAGCCCTGTGTGACACCTGTGTGTGACCTGAGCCCTCAGTGACATCCCCGTGTGTGCTGAGCCCTCAGTGACACCCCTGTGTGTGCTGAGCCCTGTGTCACACCCCTGTGTGTGCTGAGCCCCGAGCGATGCCAGGAGCAGGGGAGGCCTCCCCAGGGACGGTGACAAGGCTCAGCTGCTGCTCAGGGCTCCAAGGCAGAGCTGGGGCTGGAAATCCGGCATCCTGCTGAGTGCAGGCAGCGAGCACTCACTCCCAGATGCACCCCCAGCCCCACGTCTGCTCACACACAGGCACCAGCACTGTGCCAGCTACAGTGAGGACAAGGGGAAGGTGGTCCAGAGTCCCCAGTGGTGGGGCTAACACAGTCTTGGGACAAGCTTGTGGGTGCCAAGCATCACAGTGTCAGAGCGACATCACTCCAGCCGTTCCCTCCCTCCTCTCCCAGCCACAGGGAGCTGCCACTTTCCACTTTAATACTGATTTTTCCGGAGTGCTTGGTCTCAAGCCCAGCTGTGGGTGCTTCCCCTAAATGATGCAGTGATAAAGCCAGCAGTGGATCATGTTGAGCCAGCTCCCCCAACTTCCCCAGGCTGTGATGCTCACCCAAGCTCTCAGGCCACTCAGCTGATGACTGTGGGGTCACAAGCACAATCCCCTATCCCACCACAGGTGCTGCAGGGAGGGGACTCTGAGCATCTCTGATTCCCACACATCACAGTTTATCCTCTGTGAGCACTCAAATGAACTAAAAACCATCATTTTCCTACCCTGCAAGCGCCCAGCGAGCAGAGCTTCACCCCAGCAGCAGAGGGTTTTTATGATATGTAGATTTTTCAGGATAGCTGTAAGGAAACCCCTTTGAAACTTCCCACAGGGAAAGGTTTATTCTTTAAAAACAGGGTTTTCCCCTCTGCCTGCAGCTGCTTTTGAAATCCCAGCTCTCTTTCTCACACTTGAGATATCCTGACCTTAATGTCCATACCTTGTTCAGCTCTCCCGCCTCCCAGCCAGCAGAGGAGATGATCTCCCATGACCCTGCAGCCAGGGCTGGAGCTGGGCAGCAAATAGAGGCTGCACAGCCCAGTCCTCCTCTCCCACAGGAAGCTGAGTGGCCTCAGGGATAACCCTGCCCAGTCCACTTTTCCTTCTCCATACTCAGGACACCCTCACAGTGTCTGATTTTTGCTGAAACCCCTCCCCAAGACCATCTTGTCTTGATAGACTTCAGCCACTTATCCCAGCTCAAATAACATGAGCACAAAGGATAGGGATTTACCCCTCAGCTCTCTGCCCACCCACAGCAAAGAATTTGCTCAGTGTCTGAATTCCCCAATTAGTCTACACTTTTCCTTTGTAATTTGAAAAAAAAAAACCCAAACCAAAAGCCAGTGAGACTCCATATCACCTGTGTGCAGTGAAAACAGGAGAGAACAGCAACAGCCAAGGATGTTGTCTGGCCTGTTGGAACACAGATTTGGGCAGTTTACCAGTAGAAATTATGAAAAAAATAATAGTAATTTCTATAATACTCAATAGAGTGTTTTAGACAGTAAACCTGGCCGAGATTTTAGCAGCAGGTTTCACAACTGCGAGAGCCGATGGAAAAAAAATCACCTCCCATTTCACAGACTTTTTTTCCCAGAGCATAAATAAGCAAGAAACAGAAACACTGATAAAAAGATGCTGAGAAAATTATCCCAGTCCTCTGATATCTGCAGCTTCTATGCTGAGAGCACAACGATGATGCCAGCCAAGGGTCAGGGATGCCAGGAGAAGTCGTGGCATGTCATTTCCAACTTGAAAATTAATGGGAAAGTGTTTCTGTGTGTCTCTGCTAGAAGCATGATCCCTGGATCCATGGAGAGAGAGGTACAGGTGACAGCATTGTCCATCACAGTGTCACTTCAGCCACGATGTCCTGGCACATGAGGGTCCTGAATTTATTCCTGATTCCTTCAAGGATGGATCAGCCTTCTCCTGTTTTCCACTGTCACCATGCAGTGAGGAACCACTGTCCTTCCTGCAGCACAGAACATCCATACCTAGAAGGCAAAGTAATGGGATTTTATATACAACCCCAAAACTGCACTTCAGCAGTAAATGAAGGATTCCAGCTTAAATGACAAAAGGATTACAAACTTTGGACAAAGACAAAAGGCTTTTGCATGGGACCAGGTGGTTTTTGCAGATGTATGGGTTCAAGAACAAAACTTCACCTATGTTGTGCTCATCCCCACAAGTCACTGGGCAAGGAATTGTAAAGGCAATCAAAAATTACATGTTGCAATAGTCTGTTGCTGTTATTATTATTATTTCTCTTATATTTTACAGAATATGTATAATATATATTCTATATAGAACATATTTCACATATGTTCTATATAGAATATATAGACTGTATATAAAGAATATATAGACTACACATTCTATATTATTTAAAAAATCCAGTTATTCTCTCAATAAAGAGTGCAGACCTTGAAAGCATTAAAATATTCAAAGGACGTAGATACAGAGCAAAAACACAGGTATTTCAGGCATTGCAGTAAAGAGTCTTTGTGGTTTTGTTAAGGTTTTGTAAAAGGATTTTTAAAAATTGCCAGTCTTTACAGAATATCTCAGTTGTTAATCTAGTATTGAAAGTGCTTGATTTTTCTTTATGCTTTTAAGATGCTCTGCCATTTTTATGTGGATGGTTCTGCGTTTTTATGATACAAAAAAATAAATCAAATCAGGTGCAGTTGAAAACATTCAATTGAAAGCAAGCTATTGACACAAGAGTAAAGTTATCTCTGAGTTTAAAGCTCCTAATATATATAAAAAAATAAATTCTCAGGCATAACTGCTGAGTAAGGCACACTAAAAGAGAAAGGCCAAATAACACCTCGATTAAATGATTAAACTTGAAATCTGTGCAAAAAGAAAGGAGATACGTTGTGCATGGGGGCTGTTTAAATTCCTTCAGATTTATCCTTGCCCTGAACAGCTCCATGCACTGTAGCTGCTTATTAAATATGTTCTCCTGGTAGAAGAAACGGATTCACAGCAGGACTTGTAAGCATTCAGAATAGATCTGTTAAATGGCAATTTCTAAATTTCTTTTTCTCTCACCATATAAAATTAGATGTGTCCCAGAAACTGCAAGGAAATCCCAAAAAATCCTACTGCAGAAAAGAAAAATACCTCCAAGCAGCCTAAGTACTGCTTGTCCTTATTTCTCTAAACTTCACTGCATTTCATTCAACAAGCCAAAAAGAAGCAATGTGTTAAATCTCTGGTTTATATAAACCAGAAATATTTTTTTTAAATTATTCTAATTATTATTTAATATAATTTCCAGTTATGAAATTATGTATTATTTGCTGAAATAACCAATACTTGTGTTATTAATAAATCCATAGTGAGTGCATTCAGAGTGAGATCTGCAGCTTCTGTGGGATTATAAACAAATATTTTTTATTCCAGCATTCATTTAAGTGGAACACATATTGGACCAAGTCAAAAATAAATTTATATAAGGTATGTCTTTTGCTCCTCTACTGCCTTGCTGTGAGAAAGGTTGATTTGAGTTCATACACCAGTGGTTCTTCCACAGGAAGCAAAACTCACCCAAGCTTTAAATGTTTGCAGGATGACAGGAGCCTTAACATTCCTCCCTTAGGCATTTGTGTTTTTCTACTAAAGTTCAACTTCTCACAGAGCCTTTAAGATACACATGTGCATGAAAGGGGGCTGCATCACAGTTTTCAGAGAGAGAGTATCATTATTGCTATTTACACTTTCTGATCTAGTTAATAAATGAAACACTCCAAAAAAAAATCCCTGTGATGACATCAGCTCAGAATCTTTTCTCTGCCGGGTACAACATACCTAAGCGCTGCTGCAACAGGGATCTCACACAGCAAAATTATTTAGTTCATTTAACATAAAACCCCAAAACCCCTAAGACGAATTACTCATCTGGAAGTCAATATGAAAAGGAAATTTGTTCAGATGGCAAAGCCCTCTCCATCCTCTCCTGAAAGCTCCTTGGATTGGTGGGGGCTCTCAGGCAGCCAGGCTGACACAGGCACCTCCTTGGCTTTTAGGCTCCAGCAATCAGTGAGGGCTAAATTTTGTCTTGCCCTGGACTGAGCCTCTGCACCAGGCAGCAGAAAACTTGATCCTGCAGAAATTTGCAGAAGTTTTGCAATACTGAGTTTTTCAAGGGCTTGAGCTTTGCTGGGAAACACCAGAAAATTCTGGATTTCCCTCTGTAGAGCACTGGGAGAATGGACACCTCCAAAGAAAAGTGACGAAAAGATGAAATGGCCTGAAGTTGTGCCAGCTGAGGTTTAGATGAGAGATTAGGAAAAATTGCTTCATCGAAAAGGTTGTCAGGCACTGGCAGAGGCTGCCCAGGGCAGTGGTGGAGTCACCATCCCTGGAGGGGTTTAAAAGACATGCAGATGTGCCACCTGGGGACATGGTTTAGTGGTGGCCTTGGCAGCTCTGGGTTACGGGTTGGACTCGATGATCTTAAGTTCTTCTCCAACCTAAACAATTGTGTGATTCTGTGCTGAGCCCACAAGCTGGTGCCAGCCACCACGGGCACCGTGCTGCGGCCGGCGCCTGCCCCGTCCCACCCCTTCCTCCACGCTGCGAGCATGGAGCCAGCCTTACCCTGCCCCAGCTGCAAGCCACGCTGGGTTTTCTGCTCCTCTTCTCTGCTGGTGGTTAAAACATCCAGCCAGGAGGTCGGGCTCCAAAATCTGGTGTGCAACCACCCTCCCTCCCCGCAAGCCTGAGCAGGGAGGAGGGCTGTGGCTTAAGAGACATCTCTGTCCCCAGAGCTACCCGTGTGATCTCACCCACCACACATCCTGCTGCGCCCTCCCAGCACGGAGAGCCGGGGCTGTGGGCTGTGCAGGCAGTATGAAATGCAGCACAAAGCCATCCTGTTGGGCAGCTGCCTCTGGGGAGAGGCACAGCATCATCAGACGAGCTGGGGGAGCGCTGCTCTTCCATGCAGCAGCACAGCCCACGGCAGCGCCACAGCTGAGTGCCACTATAGCACAGAATCAGAGAATCATCTGACCTCCAAGATCATCAAGTCCAACCTTTGACCCAATACCTCAATGCCAAAATGCAATGTCTCCTTGTTTTTTGAGCACTGCCACTGATGGTGACTCCACCACTGCCCTGGGCAGCCTATTCCAAATCTTAACCACTCCTCAGTGAAGAGATCTTTCCTAATATCCAGCTGAACCTCCCATGGCTCAACCTGAGGCCATTTCCCCTTGTCCTATCAATATCTGACCCCTCTTCAGGCACACCAGGAAGGAGATGTTGAGCTTTGAAGGCTCCTGGCTTACAGTCAGGGTCACAGAAGAACTGTTGCCATCCTTCAACAGAGTCCAAGTGCAATCATCCAGCACAAGCATGAGGTAAACTCACTGACTGATGTCCTAGGGAGAGGTGTTGGACTGCACTGACACCCAGCTACAGGGCTTCAAAACATTATGCCTTAACATCAACACTGAGTGCAAAATTCAAATTGGGATATTTCCTATTGGTCACTTTAAAAAATTGACACAAAATATTCCTGGGGGGCTGGCTAGGATTGTATGTTCCTGCCCTGAGCAATGAGCTGCAAACGACACTGCTGTTATTAAAATACAGGTCTCAAGTCATGTGGATGCAGGAGGAAATGAGTCAGAGCAGTGGTGGAACAGCCATTACTGAAATTGATGCATCTCCTCAGGTCCTTTCATTTTAATCTGACACCCATCACTGCCATAGCCAGGATGATTGTGGTACAATTAAAAACATGGGTCACATCCCACTGTGCAGAGCCCGAGAGGACATGCCCAAGGAGGTGCCAGGAGAAGGAAGCTGCCTCTGCCCAAATTCTCCTGGTCTCCAAACCTGGGTCACTCCTTGCTTTCCCAAAGCTGGAACACAAACTGAGGTGGTTTACCAGGGTCAAACATTTTTCCTGGCCATTATCCCTTTCCCAAGAGGGATAAATGTTCTCCTGTGAAAAACCGCAGGACCTGTTGTTGGGATAAATGTCCTTGTGCCGGGTGAACAGCTAAGGAAGATTAAAGTGTCCAGCATTAAAGAATGAGATAATTGGAAAATTAATAGTGTTTCAGAGGAAATGGATGTGGAGTTTTGTGAAAAATGGCTTCCTTAAAATGACACATTGTAATGAGATCTCACATTTAAGAATATAAAAATGACTGGTTTGGTTCAGAGCAAAGGTTCATCCGGACAACCATCCTGTCTCCAACGCTGGCTATGAGCAGATGGCTAAGGAATAATGACAAGAGAATCATATATGACACTCTCCCTTAATATTCATTCTATTTTTAACTAAATAGATTTCCTGCGCCTGTTGCTGTCTATTGGATAACCAACAATGAACCTCTTTTCCAAGCATTTGTCCAGGCTCTGCATCCACAGTGTCCTTTGTCAGGGACATTCCTGGGTGAAGGATTTCTTTTGCTCTCAGCCTCACCCACCATCATCTGATGCCCCTTACTTTCTGTATTGAAAAAGCAGGGAATAATCAATCCCTCTCCACTCGCAATTCTGGAGACCTTTAGTGCATACCCACTCTAATCATGTTTTCAGGGTAAAGAGTCCTAGCCCACCACACAAAATCCATCCCAGGCCTCTGATCCTACATTTTGTCCTAATCTGAACCTTTTCTTGTTCTACTACTTTTTTGAGTCCTGTCTGTGAGATGAGGGATCAGACCAAAACACAGCATTCAGGATTTATGCAGTGCATTGGGCCATGCCTTGGCCATGGACAGGACCACTGGACCGTGCAGTGGCAAAACTGTGTTCTCTGTTTTATTCTCTGGTTTATTCTCTGTTTTATACCTGATTTCCTTCCTACCTGCTGACATCCATTTGCTTTTCCTGCTGGACAATGGTAGTACCTGTCTTAACCCAAGTTTTATAGTCAAGTCAGGACTGGTTTTCCTTCCACACAACACTTCACAATCACCCACTCCAAATTTCACCTGCCCCTGTATTGCCCAGTCTCTGTAAAATCCTCCTGCAGCTCTGTATTTACAACACATAAGTGCGAGGAAATAATTGTNCACCATCATCTGATGCCCCTTACTCTGAGGAAATAACTGTGCACAAAAATAAAGTTTGCAGAATTTTAGACATGATTTGGCATTTGACCTCTGAGTCCAACACTCACAAACAGGGTGGGAGTGGTGCCTGTAGGAGGACAGGCATGGGAAGAATAATCACACGCTTCTCTTCACAGTACTGGTGGGGATCAGGCTGTTAAAAGGGAAGCTCAGCACCAAATCTAGTTTGTTTTGTTGATGGCCGGAGAGCATTAAAACAGCTGCTGCTTTTTGATGCCACCATCACTCCCGCCCTGTCCCTTTTGATCAGGGTGTTGTGGCTTAGGGTTGCATCTCACAGGTCTAATTCAACAGAGAGGGTTGGGTTTTTTTCAAATAAATGCAAAATTGAGAAGAAATTAGTTGTACAAGCCAGCAAACACTATTAATAGGACCAGAAAATGGATGAAGCAAGTTGTCTCCAGCAAGCCATGAGTTTCCATCCTGCCAGCTCTGCCAGCAGGAGAGGTGGAGAACAGAAATGGGAACCCTTCCTCCATTCCATTAGCTGAAACCTGCTATGGAAATTAGTTTCCTCAAAGATTTTAACAATAAAGATGCACAGCAATACCCCACTCTGGGGAAGTCCTCCTGCACCACAGAGATGGACCCAGAAGCTCCCTGAGGAATCTCCACCAGGATTTCCTGCCCAAAGTCTTTGGGGAAGAAGGTCAGTGTGCAGCAAAGAAGGAGACCAGACATGGCAAGACTCTGGATTGGCAGCAACAGAAGAAGTCAGCTGTGGGGATTATACCAGGGTTACAAGACCCTGGAGGGGAGCTGAACTCAGAGGACAACCAAATGGTGCCTTGAACCCAACAGAAATCTGATTATGGGAACTGGAAATGAGATAACAAGACCAGTTCACCTACTTGAACTGTTCAGACAAAAAAAATTATATACTGGAGCCAAGCAGATAATTTACCTGTTCTTAAGTCTGTATCCCGCTAGAAAAATGTTAGGTCTTTTTTAATTCTGGTCTGAATCTGTGGTATTTAGATTGGAGTGGCAGAAAACCAGCCTGTCCACTGTTAACTGCAGCTGGGGCACTGGCAGAGTACATTGATACCAGTCCCCAAAAGAAGCCATCACAGATTGCTGATTTACTGAATGCCAGCACAAATGAGCTCTGCAGCATCAGGAGTGAAGGTGTGGGAAGGCTCTGCAAGGAAAACTCTGAACACATCCAGGTCTCCTCTCAAACTTTCAGCCGAGGTACCAACAAGCCTGGAGATCATGGAGATTTCCAACCCTGTGGTCCGTTAAAGGACTACACCAGTGAGAGGTGAGCGTTTGTGGTTTGCATTCTGGATTTTGAGGTATGTGACGTGCACACTGAGAGTACCCAGAAGAGTGGGCAGTATTGGCCACCAAACTGGAAACACGTGGCTACAGTGGAAAAGTAGTGTGAGTACCTGGTGGGTGACTGCTGCACTTGACATTCTGCAAACCCCTTTAAGTGCTGCAGCTTTGCAAAGAAAAGGGGGGCAGCAAGTGGCTCACAAACCACAGCTTCACTTCACACTGGAAAAGCTGTGTGCTAGGGTCTCAACATTGTGTTTTTCCCTCCATTTGAAAAACAATGCTTGTAATTTGCAACTAAATTTTGAAATCTTCACTAAAACTTTCCATTCCTCCTAATGAAAGTAGAATGGAAAGTTTTAATGCAATCCTTCAAGGGTTAAGACCAGGAAGAGTCAGCAGTGTCACTCCTGAGTTACCATCACTGACCACTCGCAGGGATCCAACAGCACCTGCTCATCCTCAGGAATGTGGCATCACTGCTTGGCAATGAGATGTCCTTCTGGAGCACCAGGAGACACCATGGGCAACACAACAATGGATCTGATGGAGAACAGTCATTTTGGTGCTCCTTTTCTGTTCACTGACTGTGGCAGCAGGACTCCCATGTCCCCAGAGGACACCAGGCACGCAATGCTGTGAGACAGCCAGGCAATGTCTGCTATGACTGACACCAAGAAGCTGAAAAGGTCCTTGCCCCATGAAAAAGTCCCTGAGATCTTTTCACAAAATGACTGAGAAATCAAGCACATCCAAAACTCAGCATGTTCTCCAGCTCCGGTGCCTCAGCTCCCTCTTATTTCCCATTCTTTCTCTGTCAAATGGATGTAAGAAAGCAGAGAAAATGACTCCTAAATTCACCTCCTGCTAAGCCCTGATCAAAAACAGGTGGATCCTTGTTACTCTGGCTCATCCCTGCATGATTTTTCCTCTTGTCTCCTTGCTCCTGTCTTCTACTAATTTTTGAAATTAATTAAATACAGACCTAGGCTGGCCTTAGTATATAAAGATAAACCTCAGTCATGAAGCAACTTAGGTTGGAGTTCACCAACAATCAGAGTCCTGTAACCTTAGCTGTGAGTAAAATTAAACTTATATGTAGGTTTGGGAGAAAAAAGAAATTACCTCCAACTTCCTAATCAACCTGTCTGGTCTTCTGATTTCTCTTGTGTGATGCTCTGCAGAAGTAACTGGTTGTCTGAGTATTTTTTCTTCCTTAGTCATATCATACCAGTGACACTACAACAGAAATTACTCAGTAAATCCTAATAAAACATGTTATTAATGCTAGTGTTCATTGATTTGGCTTAGGTCTTCAGTCAAACAATGACAGCCTATTCTAAAATACTGTCTAGAGGACAAATAGGCAAACCAGAACACACAAAAATCAAGGACATTCCTTAATTAATCTGACTAGCCACCTTCTCCCAGTTTTGGAGCTGGTCATCAGTGTTAAACTTACATTAACCAATCTAAATTATTCATACAAGTTTAAATCAGAGCTTTTTCCTGGAGGTCCTGCTTATGTCCTGGAGCTTTTTCTAATCAAATAATTGCTACTGCAACTTTATTTTTTCTTCTTTGTTCCTATGCAAAATAGAAATAGCTTTGTGCTACACAACACCTTATCACAGAAGCCAGTAAAAACACGTTGTGTGACTGCCCTCTTGCAGCTGTATCTCCCAGCTGACCATAAGCTTTTGCCTTGCCTTTAAAGGATATATTTATTAGCAGAGGAAAAGGTGGTCTTGCCTGGAAATCAGCTCAATCTGTGAGCAAAGAGGACCAAGATCAAGGACACCTCTACACAGAGGAGAGGAATTTCTGGGCACCAGTTTGGTACCCTGAACCAATTAAAAATAAAATTTACTATTTGTCAGAGACAAGAAAGAAGTGAGATATCCCTACTAAGAAAGGCAGTAGATCTTCCTGGATGATCCTTTAACTGTACAGGTTCTCCCAGCACATCCCTCACCACACCTCTGAGGACATGCACTGCATGCTCACTCTACAGCAGACTGAGAACCTTTATTTGACAAATTTTTGACCCCTCCTCGCTGCCCAGCACATTCACTTCCATTTTACTTTCATTTGCTCTATTTAAGGTAGACATCACAAGTCTCCCAGCCTAACAAAAGCATGAATTTCACACATCTCAGCAGGCCTAACACGAGCTTTTTTCACTCACCAACACACATTGAAGCCCAGAGAAACAAACCCAGTTCCTAAACCATTTTCAGTTATTCAGCTCTGAACCCCAATAGAAACAGCATTAAACCCAGCAGCACCTACTTTCTGACAGACTCAGGAAAAAGGGGCTTTCTTTGCAAAGGGGTAATGAAAAAAAAAACAATGCATAAAGAAAAACAATCAACAGGAAAGCCAGGAAGAAAGAAAGAAATCAGCCCAGCCGCTTGCAGGCTGGTGAAACTGTTGTTACTGTGTGTGCAAAGCTCCAGGAAGCATCACCCATCCCCTTGTGCAAGTGGTCACCTGGAGGCAGCAGCAAGGGCCCTCTCCACAGAGGCACACAAGGGGGTTTTTTGGCAGAGAGGAAGGACCTGTGGTGAGAGAGCCATGAGCTGTTACCACAAACAAAAAGCAAAGCATGCCCTGGACACTGGGCACTTGCGTAAAGTTTCTGCTCACAGACCACCTACCCTGCACAAGGAGACTTGCAACAAAGAGGAATTAAACAAAGAAGAACTGCAAAGAGAACAATCAAGCACCTGAAAAACCCAGCTGTGTGCCAGCAACATGTGTGCTTGGAGATAAATGATATGTATATCTGTGCCATGAAGCACCTGTGTCTCACTTGCTGGGTAACAAAATAGTGTGGGCTCTGCCATCCACACGAGAACCCCTGACTGTGCTCAGGAGAAGGAGGCAGAATCCCCGCCAAGACAAGCAATGTGCGGCCTGCACCAAAAGCATGGCACTCATCCGTGACATCTGCAGAGCTGGAGCTGCTGTGGACACCCAGGGGGCTGGGGACAGCAGTGTGTGGTGGCTGATCCTACCTCAGCCATGAGCAGCATCACTCTGGATCTCTAGGGAAGTCATCCAGGAAAAAAATCTTGAGGCACCATTAAGAAATGGTAAGGATAAAAGAGCCCAGATTCTGGGCTAGAAACTAATTTCTGCAGAAATACTTTTCTCCTCATTATGCCACAGATGCCGAGCATCACCTCCTTACCCAAGAGGGTCCTGATGACATCACATCCTCCCCAAAGAGCGACGCAGCCTCCCAAGTGGAGGGACAAAGATCACCTCAGCTGCGCTGCACCAGCCCCGAGCACAGACACCCCAGGAGAAGATGGACAGGCCTCCTGCCCTGCTCCTGCTGCTCGCTCTGGGACTCTGTGAGTACGGACATGGGGTTGTGCAGCCCCTTCACTGGGAGGGGCAAGGAAAACCCTTCCACTGAATGCAATAAAATGGGATAAATAGCTAAA
>WEIT01014766.1:201501-233640 GCA_013389985.1 Dryoscopus gambensis | reverse complement strand
AAAGCAAAGCCCACCACCAGCCTCTCCTTCCTCAGCACATGCAGGTCCCAAAAGCACTGCCAAGCTCAGGGGGCTCAGGCTTTGTTAGCATTTTGTCAGAAAGTGAGAAAAAAGGAGCCTGCATCTCCTTATTGGCTCTTGGGACACCCTTCCTGGGGGAGACCCCATCCAAACTGGGCTCTGTGAAATTTCCCCAGAGCTCAGCCCTTTGCTGTGCTCTGGAACCGCCATGCCCAGGCAGGAGAGCAGAAAGGCAGGAGAGTTATTTGATTTTATTTCCCTACATGCTGAATTAATCCATTTTACTTATAGCCACTACTGTACTGGCACCCAGCACACCAGGACCCAGCACCCAGTGTGGCATCACTGAGAAGGACTCCTGCCTGCAGAAGACAGCAGATCCAGGTAGCCTCGATGCAGGGAGGGAAAGCTGAACAGCTGGACTCTTGTCTACTGATACCAAGGGGGATCCAGCAGATATTTTGGGATGGGGGGAGAGTGAAAATCCATACAGCTTTAGGAGAATTGGAAGGATTAAATTCCAGTGTTTCATCCCCCATAGGAATGGCTAAGGATGATGTAAAAAGCATGAGCATGTCCCATGCCGGGGCGTACCAGGAACAGGGGGAGGGAGGGTAGAGCCTCAGGGTCCAGGTCTGCTTTTAGCCTTATCAGAGGACACAGGAAAATTTTTGGCCCCATGTCCTCCCTCCAGTTCCCAGAAAGATGCTGACAGCAGTAGAACATCACTGCAGGCCCAGGGGAAGCTCTCTGCCTCAGGCACACCAGGCAGAGCCCTGGGCAGCTCCTTTGGCTCCACCAGAACTGGCTGTAACAACAGCCAGCAGCACCTGGTGGACCTTTCCTCTTCTCTATTCCTGCAGAGAGAAGAATGCAGCAAGAGCTGAATTCCTTCTGTCTCATCTTCCTCTGGGTCCAATTGGCAGGCCTCTGTCTCCTGTTCCTCCAGCTCCTGGCCATCACCATCATGCTGTGTCGACGTAAGGCTCTCCACAACCCCCTCTAGGTTCATCTCTGGCCTGGAACCACAGCCCTGTCCCTCAGATAGATGGATGTTCTGGCTGCTTAGGGAGGCATGGGATAACCAGGACACGGTCAATGCAAGAGAGGGATCCCTGTTATCATCGCTGCCTGGTATCTTCCACCAAATCACCTCCACACTTCCAGAGTGACCTTCCCCTCCCACTCCAGCTCTTTCCAATGATTTTGTACAAAGGAGGTGCAATGGTCTGACTGCAGCATCAGGGGTTCTTTCCCAACAAAAGGCCACATGTTATGCATGGGAAACACGGTCTTGAAAATGCATTTTCTCTATTCAGTGTCATTGAATGTGGCATGTGACACCAAAATTAAATGTATAAACATTGAACAGAAAGCTCTTCAGAAAACTGAGCGAAAGCATTTTTCTGTACTTCAATCCCTGTAAGTTTTGTTATTCTTTCTAACTAAATTACTATGTCATGACCCAGAGATTAATTATTTATTGCTTGTTCTACTGCTTGGGAGCCTATGCAGGACAGTCACATAGGGAGAAACAGGACTTGGGTACTTAAATTCAAAAAAGCATTTCAATAAGAACAACACATGCACAACAAAGTCCTCACTACTGCATGGAATCCAAATGTAGGATAAACACAGAAAAATAAAATGCCAAGCAATGAAAAAGACATATATTTGGGCATTAACTGACATTACTAATGGTGATGCTCCACCGCACAGCACTGCACTTAGACCCCAGTCCTGAAGGAATACTGATCCAGGCAGGATTCTTGCAGTGAAGAACTGGAAGTAGGAAATCTTTGGGTTTGGGTTTTTTGGTCATTTTGTAGGGTTTGCTTCTTGGTGCTTTTTCTGCAGTCTTTCATTTGCACAAGAAATCAACATCTAGAAAAAGAATTACAACACTGACAGTGGTAATTACCTCCCTGAACACATCTCCAAATCCACTGCACTGTGGAATCTTCCCATTTTTGACCTATAGAGTGCCACGGTAACAGATAACATGAGTTAGTGTAAGCCTATAAGAAAAAGGAGTTGGAAAGTAAATCCAACTCTCCAGCTGTGGATTTTCTGTGAGATCCTACACGCTCATGGACTGCTGTCCATCCCAAGATACGTGGGGGTAAAACTTGTCCTTGTCTCTTCTTACACAAGGTTTTCTATCACTGAGCTCCTTATATTTTAGTATGTTTTACCAACATACCCAATATGCTGCACTGAACTGCTCTGATTCCACCTTGGCTGCAAAAGCAGCACAATCCTCTCTGCAGAAGGTCAGAAGGCTGAGGGGGCCAGAACAGCTTGGAGCAAGCACTAAAACAAACCCTTTTGTAGTCACTGCCCCAGTTTCTCACTGAATACCCCAAAAATGACCGACTTCACCACAGAACCCTCCAGCAGAGGGAGTGACCCAGCACAGCTCTCCAAAGCAACACTGACTTTGCTCTGCAAGCTCTTCCTTCCACACAGCCCCTTGATCAGCTCATGTTCCAGCTCAGCTCAGCTGCACCCAGCAGTGTACCTTGGATTTAAACCTATGGCTCAAAAGACCCTGTGAAGTTTTCCACTGACAGGTAGAGCTGAGGAAAATATTCTCTATAATCCATTTACAATCTGGATTTTCTGTAGAAGACCTCTGCACCCCTACTAATAAGCTACCAGTAGAAGGCAAAACCAAAACCACATCTTTTGCACCAAAATGTTAAGAAGCAATTGCAAATATCTGTGCAGCAGTGAGAAGGGAATGTGCCAAGAGCAACTCCACCCCTGCATGCATACACCCCTACCAAATCATGCAAGTTCAGAGCAAACTGGCTGGGTTTGTGGCTGAGTAGCAATGTCTGGGCAAGGAGCCTGGACTGCTGCTTGCACTAATAAAAAGAGGAGGACTGGCTGAGCTGGAGTCCAGAGAAGCAGCTCAAGGGTGCTTGTTTGTGCACGCAGGAGGCTGTTGTTGGACAGGCCCTACAGATCTGACAGCTTTCTGCTTACAGCATATGGAAGAGGTTCTAGTTCCACAAAATGAGACTGAGCAGGGTGCAGAGGCAAAGGCTGGAAGCTGTTACAGGCTGACACAAGGCAAACTGGAGCCTGGCATGCACAATGACTTACAAAAGAGGAGCAGAAGGACTACATTTGTTCAGAGGTCGATGGTTACCCAATTGCACACTTGCTCCAAAGTAATAATGGGAGTAGCTCAAAGCTCTCAGAAGCTGATGGGCTAAAGACAAACAACCCAGGAGTTAACACTTAATGGTGGGGAGAGCAAGAGCTGTTGCATAATTCAAGCATAACCTCAACTAATAAAGGAAAAAAGAGTACAAGATCATCACTGAAAGCATATGAAGATAATGCAGGCATCAGATGCCCCCAAAACACAGAGCATCTGGAACTTGTTGATAGACCCCTGCTTCTACCTCATTCACAGCTTCACTTACTCAATGAATTTTTCTGAGTGAGAAAGGATTTTGATAAACTCCAGATACATAATACAGCCAAGATGACCCCACCAGAGCCAGTAACTGGACTGGTCAGTGAAAGTCACTTTGTCTGTCCAAGCCTGTATTTGACAGATGAGCTGCCACTGGGAAGGCACCTAAGCTCCACCCAGACTCCTCAGACTTACTCTGCGGTGCATTTTGTGCAAGTGCTTGGAAGCCACCCCTGGAACCATACCTTTGGGGCCATTTCTGCAGCATTCAACACAGAAAAGCAAATTAGGCAAGGAAAAAAGTACAGAAACCTCTGGAAGAACAGTAAATAGGCAGTGAAACACAACCTTCCTGTATGTAGGTTTCTTCCTTCTGATTCATCTGACATCAAACCTGTTTGACATACAGGGTCAGCACAACCTATCCATCACCAGAGACCCATCCTGAGCTGTGCTGAATAATTTGACTACGCGTAAATTTTTGTCATGGGAGATCAATCACATCTGGTTTTGTTCCACATTCCTGGAAACCTCCCATGCGACTTAGAAACCCTGGAAAACATTGAATTTACTCTCAGTTCTGAGGGGAAAAAGTTGTCAGTCAAAATAGCCATGTTCATATATTTATTTCCTCTCCCCGGGGGCAAATGTCTCATGGATGATGCTCAAGACTTGAATGGAGCATTCGAGGTGCATTATTTGCACCTTCCCTATCCCCTTGTTTCTTTACCCAAAATAAAGGAGAAGTCACAACCCTAACCTGATAGTATGAACGAGGAAACCTGTGTCACCAGGTCTGAAAATACACACGAGGCAGAGGAAATGCAGGAGAAAAGGGGAGCTCCTTTTCAAAGGCTGAACTCGGGGAAGGTTTGCTCACTGCAGCCCAGGTCACAGCACCCACCAGCTTCTGAGCCTGAGGCAAAGCACTGAGTCTTTGTTGCAGTCTGCACTGCTGTTTTAGAACACCCTCTAGAAAGTGAAAAGTTCTGAAGTGGAATAGGAACTGGACACTTGCAGGGCTTTTGCACTTGAATACACAGATATTGCTGTCCTGTAAAAATCAGCGCAAGTTTTGTGTGATCCAAAACACCAGGTCCTACATACAGGCC
Source organism: Dryoscopus gambensis (assembly GCA_013389985.1). Lineage (NCBI taxonomy): Eukaryota > Metazoa > Chordata > Aves > Passeriformes > Malaconotidae > Dryoscopus > Dryoscopus gambensis. The sequence goes on along the minus strand of WEIT01014766.1, from coordinate 229,077 downwards.
CAGAAGGACTCAGTAAGAGCTTACAGGAGGCTGTGAACAACTCCAGTTTCCGTATTTCTCTGCAGGATTGCTAATTTAATGCAAATTTCAAGTCACAGAGAAAGATTACATCACTTCAGTCTCAGATAGATACATTTTTGTGAAACACTCTTCCTTTTTACATATTAAGACTTGAACCTCTTCTCTAGTAGTGATGTAATACCACATTACAGCATTACTCACTACAAATCATTGCTGCCATTTTTTTTCTCTTGTTCTCAAAGCTTCTTTTCCTATTTCTCTTATTCACAAAAGGAAAAGAGCAAGAGTTGGGATGGATTAAGGAGCATGATATCCCTCCCAGCCCAAGAGACAAATCAACCTCCGACGTGATAAGCACAGAAAGAAAAACTGTATCTTGCAGTGGGCAAACAAACCTTGCAAGGAAAATCTAAACCAAACTTACTGCCTTTAATGTGGTGAGCTGGCTCCGAGTGATAAGTAACTTCAACCCTGAATTTTAGCAGCAGCCATCCTGTAAAGTGTCAAGAAGAAAGATTCAAAGCAACAGGATGGAGACAGGTGTAAGCTAACAGGGATCAGAAGCTCTGATTCATTACTGGTAACACACAGCATCCACTTGAGCTTCTCCACACATTAATTAACCTCACAGAAAGAAGACTGAAATCAATACAGTGTTTCCATAGAGGAACACTGATTTTTGGAGGGAAGATTGTTAGTTCATCCATGTCTAGTTGCAGTGTGCAGTGCTGAGGTCACAGCAGGAAAAGACTTAATTAAAAAATACTTCAGAGAGCAGCTGAACACCGAGAGTACTAACAGGAGGTGAGGACGCGAACTTTGTGTTAATGACAGCCAAAAATGAACAATACCTTTGAAGTTTAAAAAGGCTATGTGCTACTTTCATTTTCTACTCTTTTTAAGTTTTCATAATGCTTTATAACACAAGTCAGACTTGAAACCCCACAAGAACACAATACATTTCCTATTTAAGGCATTTAAAAAATTAAAACTCAAGTCTATTAATAGACATTGAACTAACACTACAAACAAGCTGCTGCTACAAAAATCGAGTTTATAAACATCCATCACTTTCTGAGCACCCGTAAGTTAAACTTTATATAAGCATGGTCAAAAAATTCTTGGCTTGATGCCCATCCACACGACTAACTGGTGCACTTGCTGCCACAGAGCTGCTGCTCTGACACAGTTTGCAAAGGGGAGAAGCATCAGCTGCAAACCCAGCACAGTCCAAGGAGTGACACGGTGATCTGGGTACAGATGCAAACACGCCAAATGTCTTTATTCCCATCCTGCAGCACTAAAAGACTCTTGGGGCACACAGGAATGGTTTAGGGACTAGTTAAAGGCTTCACAATCTGGTCCAAAGGTGTAATGGAGACAGATCTCAGACACTGCCGCAACTTCAAAATCAAATACTTGTTTTACTATGGATATTCCCACCTCCTGTTCGGGACAACGCACATCAGGTGCCAACTAGATTTTAAGTATGGAAACCACAGGGTTTTATTCACTTTTCCCCTGCAAGCACTTTCTCCAGTTACCAGAAGCATATCAGGCAGTAGCAGGAGAGAACCCACATCACCTCACCGGGCAAACTAAATTATCTGTGCCAACCAAACTGCAGAACTGCTTCCCAAATGCCCCGCACAGCCTCCTGTTAGGGTGAGCACATACTCAACACTGAACCGTGAGCATCATCTGTTGGTGGAGCTGCACAACTGCAGGCAAGGACTTTTAAGTCAACGTACAGGCAATCATCTGGTGAAAACAGCTGAGTTTTTGAATTAGCTATGGATCTATAACATGCACTAGTTAAGGTGATATTTAATACCTAAGGTGAATTTGTACCCTATTTCCATTTAATAACTGTTCCGTTCTTGGACTCTAAGCTATCAACATTTACTGGTGCTCACACCAGTGCCAAAATACCATCAGTGTAACAGAGAAAGATGCAGCACTTTAGGCTGGTTGTGTGGGAGTTTGTTATTATTGGTTGGGTTTGCTGGGTTTTTAATTACTCCATATGCCATTTCATATAGATCCAAAGCATTAAGCAATTCCAGTCAGAAGAAAATATGAAAAGCAATTTCAGCAAGACTAGGAAACCTACATGGAAAATAATATCCTCACCCGTTTATTGTTGATTTTACCACTTGGTAACGCGGCTGTTTGGAACTCAGTGTGAATACAATGTAGGTTTTGCAGAAAATCACACACCTGTATTTTTTCACATGTATCAAATACATCTGAAGTTTAAAATTTGTGTGCCTTGGCTCGCTCCTCATTTTATAATGTCTCTGTAGGTTTGTCCATTGTCACTGATCCGATAAGAGTCCCACTCAGTCTCTCCAGTCAGGTGACAGACAAATGCAAAGGTGTAGATTTCCCAAAGACGGTCTTCTCTGTAGTGCATTGTGCTAGTGCATTCAACCAGTGTGTCAGTGTTCAACCAGACAAGCTTGGGGTTGGTTGGTTGTTGTTTTTTAACTACACAATACAGAAATATAATTTTACATGTAGCTTTGCATGCCTTATGGCTGCTTGCCCTACTATAGGACAGTGCAATAAATACAAATATATGCACACTAAAAAAGATTTAACTGCCGTGATCTACGTCTCCTTTATGAGTACAAATTTACCTAGTCAACAATATGACAAATTTAGCAGAAAAAGTGGCAAGGGCAGTAATATTCTACTACAAAAACAAGGCTAGAAGCAAAGTGTTCTCAAGCTACAGAAAACTTCTACCTCCTAATATATGATGTAGGGCCCAGTTCTGCCAAGTGCAGAGTCATGATCAGTAGATTGCATCAGAACATGCTTTTCCCCCCATTTAACAATGAATACTTCTACAATTTATTTGGTTTTGATAACTGTTTATAAATAGCACACTATAATGACTATTAAACTATACAGCAACATGACATTTATAGCCTAATCCTGAATACAAAGTTCAAAGAACATAACTACAAAGGCCAGAGAGCAAATGTCATTGACTAAAAGCATTTCCACTTCAGATTTATTGAATGTTCTCTTACACAAACACTTCTCGATCGTGAAACCAGAGGAACAGGATTTCCTATTCCCTCTCTGCCCCCACTGTAGTTTAGCCACACATCACCCTTATAACTTAGTGATGGATTTTAACAGGTAGCCCCCTGGGGCTATATATTTTATATACTTTATATATATGCACATTTACTTTGAATTCTATGTAAAAGTTGAAAAAATGTTTGAAAGACAAACTCAGAATATATCACAGCATTTTCAGCAAAAAAAAATACAAATTAGTTTTATAACGACTATTCAATTTATCAAACTTTTTTTTTTCTGAAGTATTTACCTTTAATTATGTACACATTACAGGAAATAAAACTTTGTCCACAAACATTCTCTAAGATGACAGTTATCAATAAAATGATAGAATAATAGCAGGAAGAATATTAAACAAATGGGGGTGATAAATTTCTGCTTTTAAAAAGTAAAAAGTCACCATATAATTAAGTACAAAAACCTGCATTGAATGACAACTGCTGGTGTAGTAACTTGATCAGGTATGGAGACCAAGAGTATAGTAAAGCCCTATGGTAATAATATTTCTGTAGCATTTCCACTTGGTATGTTTATACTAAATGTTGGCAAAGTTTCTGTAGCATTAGCTTATACAAACATAGGAGTCCTCAGTCTGCTGCATAAAAGGGAACAAGTGTGTTTTAATTCTCCTGAAATGCACCTGAAATCCAGAGTGTCACTTACAAACTGCATAATGAAACTTTTCTTCAGAAAAATATCTGTTTGGCATCTCCAGGGCTCTGTTCCATTGGACAATAGGGGCATTTTAATCTGGGGACAAAGACAACGTGTTAGAATTGGGGCAATGTGTGACAACAGAGCATTAAAGGTGTTGAGTTTTCCCCCTGTAGCATGAAACAACCGCACTCTTAAGCCACAACACTTTACTTGGCCCCACTAAAAGTCACCTTGAGCTGAGAGAGAGCTTACCATGCTTTTCCTTCTAGTTATAATCTTTTTCATCTTTCACCCACAAGACCCTGAATTATTAGATTAATCATAAGAGCAATGTCTTTGCAGTTATTATTTCTACTTCTGGATTCACTTGCTGCATTTTAGAATCACAGAATGGTTTGGGTTGGAAGCGACCTTAAGGACCACCTTGTTCCAACACTGCTGCCATGGGCAGGGACACTTCCCACTAGACCAGGTTGCCTGGAGCCCCATCCAACCCAGCCTTGCAGTAATTTTAAATCAGCTGGTAGCGTCCACTGTGACTTCCTCAATATCCGGTTCATTTTACTGTCTGGTTCCCAAAATGCTGTCATTTTCCAGTCCATTTAGATCAGCTCCTGCAGGCTGTAACTGAAGGGTCAGCCTGGTCTCCCTGTTGAGGTCTCTACTCATACAATCCTACCTGCTCACAGTGTTTCTTCTTTTTGTAGGAATTGATTCTTTTTGAAGCATTGATCCATTTCCCCCCCATCTCCTACGTCTGGGCATTTTACCTTCTCCCCCCACCCATCTCCTGACCCCAAGTAAATATTGTCAGAGCTGTGCTGTCACTAAAGCTGATCAATGAAAGCACCAGGAATGAGCGATCGGGGACAGGAATGATGTAGCAGCAAGTTTACTGCTTAAAATGGCTAAAGTCACCCAAAGTCACCCACAAAGGCATCCCTTAAGGCTTTTATAACAGGGCACAGAATGCAAACATCACTTGACATTTTCATTCATAGCCTCACTTATTTTCACACTGGATTTCCCAGAATGGCTTACAGCTCTAAATTAAGCTGACAGCCTCCACAGAAGCTGTATATATTCAATGCAAATAACCACTGTTCTTCCTCAAGAAAATCTGTATAGCTTTCTCTCTCCTGTTTCCTGCTTCCCAAAAGCCTGAGGCACCCCACGGGTATCTAAGGAGGACTATTTCCACAGTTATAACTCCCCTCCTTGCTCAATTACTAAGCCATATTTCCCCCAGAGGTTTGATTTTATTTTTTAGAAGATTTTTCATGCATTACTAACCTTGTTCCCAAGGAAAAGCTGTGTGTAAAGCCTTCCAGTTTGAATTTAAGACAACACAATGGTGGTTACAATGTGAAAAATTACTCTGCTCACTGCATTCCTTCACGCAAGCTCACTTTCAACATCATCAGAGGGTTTACTACGGTTTTCTCCAGTGCATAAGCCCAGTTTATCCAGCTTTTAAGCCCTTCCCCAAGATTAACAGGCTTCCACCAACCATGCAATTATGGACTCAGTTTTCCCAAAACACAGTATTCTAGTTTTAAGATTTGTCCTTGCATGTGTTGCTTGAAATAAAAGAATGGTACTTACTTGCTGCCATTAAACATTTTATTCAAAGCATCTCTTGATATAATATGACCACAGACTAATTTCATAGGTGGATTATTATCTGTTGTTTGCTGACGAAGAATGGGACACGCAAATATTGAATGATACCAGCACTTTTTACCGAGGTCCACTTCAATCTGTGAAAGAAATTAACACAAAAATTTATCTTGGGAAATTACATTTCCAGATAATTATCCCTTTAGGTCATGGCCCTTACTTAACAGATTTCACAATTCAGCTGTGAACCCACACAGAATCTATTGTGTGGATGCCTGACAATTTCTTAGCCAAAAATACTTAATTGTGATCTTAAAATGGTGATTTATGTTGGGGATGGCAAGTAACAACAACCAGCATATTCTGCCAAGGGACAAGTGCAAATTTTGCTGCAGATCTATGCCCTGGCAGGAAAACTGAGCTGGTGACCCAACCAGACTTTCTGGAAATCACTGGAAATAAAAAGTAGTCTATAGATTTCATTTCTGGGGCAAATTTAAAAGGAGAAAAAACCCCTTGGATTGACTATGTTCATGTCCTACAGCTTCTTGAAAGGCTCTGCCAACACCTTCCTGTCATGTGAATAATAAAGTGTATCAGAATCACTAATTATCAGCACCAACACAGAAGATACTTGTGCAGCACAACTCTTGCCATGCAGACAAAATGATTTCAGAAAGGGACATGTAACAGAGAACAGGTCTGTGGCTTCAGTAATTAGCAGAGAACTGCAAAAATTACAGCTTGTGTACCTAAAGCACCTGGCTCTGACCAGTCCTCTGTTCCAAAGGTTTAACCTTCAACAAAACCTGACAGTGCGACCTTTTCATGCTACTTAATCTGTCTTTGCACAATGAAAGTAAGGTTTCCCACCCCCATACTGCCTTAGCAGAGCACACTCGAGACCCTTCAGTTTAGAAAATGCAAGGAGACACACGTGTATTATTAACTGATTTGCATCGGACAGCAATCTTTTTCCAAACGCTCCCTTAGCTATTCATTCCTGCCTGGACAGTCAGGCAGAAATCTGCCACACTTGGAGGTTACACTCTCAGCATTAGAGAAAACACAGCTGGGAGAAAACTCAACTCATCCTTACTCTATAAATGAATCTCTTCCAGCTCCAGTCAAAGAGGCTAACTCAGTTCATGCCCAGTTTGCACTAAATAAGTTTCCTTTCCAAATCAGGAGCAGGTCACTGGAGAGCTGCACATGCTCACTAAGAGCTAATAAGGGAAACGGGGGTTTCGTAACAACTGAACTTCATTTCAACTGATATAAATGAGACATGCTGGAAGCATAATGCACTGGATCCTCAGTTCCCATGTCCCCAGATGCAGCACTAATTCTTTCATCTCCTGTCTGCCTGATAAAGAACCAGTGCAAAGCAAGCCCCAGACTGAGCTCAAGCCTAGCTAGGAAAAGTGAATGTTCCTCTGTGGGATCTATTTTCTTTCCAGTTACTAGGAAACATCTCTGGGTAAGTGGAAGTTGAGAGCATCAGTGTCTTTAAGGTCATTTATCAAAGACCTTTTCAATCCAAAAGGGGATAACAAGTGAAAGGGGGAGCAGCAAACAAAACTGAGAGGTACAAACCTGACAGACAAAAAGAATGCAGACAGTAACAAGGAACAACCTTTCCAGCTAAACTGAGAGGTCACCAAGGAACTGCAACCAAACCTGGACTTTGCAACAGATAGGAATTTAAACCTGAGGGTCTCTGAGGAGAGGGGGTCAATACAAGTATACAAACTGTAGGAGAAAACTGCAGGGGAAGGGGACTGGGAAGGAACAACTGAAAAAGGGTGTAAAAGGGGCTAGGAGGGCCATGCTGTGATTGAGGATCCATGGGCACGTGTTTGCCTGTGAATCTGGACTTCATGCTTTCACTGGTGAATGTCAATCATTTCCAGCCAAGGAGAAGGAAGGGATCTGGGCTGTCTGCACTTATGTTTTCTGTGAGTCCTGTGTGGGAGCTGCTGAGGGCAGTGCTGTGCCCGGGGCGGCCTGTGTGGCCGGCTGGGTCAGTGTCTGGGTGTGTGGGGGTGTCTGTGAGCCCCAGGGCCCTGTGCAGCAGAGAGCCCCAGGCCCCAGAGCTGCTGGAGGTGGTGGCCATGTAAAACATCCCATAACATGCAGCACAAAATAAACCAGCATTTTGCCGTTAGGAATCTGCCCCGAGGTAGCTCAGCACCAACTCACCGGGAGTTCGTCCTTCTGGTTCCAAACCCCTGTGCACTGCCTTTGCTCAATAACTGCCTTGATATTGATTAGAGCTGGTAATGCTACACAACCTGCCGAAAAACTGCAGAAAAAGGACACATTACTACAAGGTGCATGTTAGGAGACCAACATTTTTCACATTTCTACTATAAAGGTTAACTGGGACACAAGGGTTTTGTATTTTTCCATTCACATTTTGTTCTACTTGGAGGGAGCTTAGAAGTACAGAAATGCAAGAGTTTTGGGGTAGGTTATAAGTTATCCTGTGTATTTTTCTGGAGCCCTCAGGTACTACATTCTGGACAGAAAACAACACTTAATTCCTCCTCTGAGTCTTACAATGAACAGATTTCTTCTACCACCTGCTTTGATTTTGAGCTGTACAGCAGGAAGACATCACATTAGTTCATACAGGTGGTTGCTCTCAGCTATGGTAGAGTACATGCAGCCTAAGAGTTTCCATGTAACCCACACGTACACACAACCCATAATCCTTTAATTACACATAATTACCATGTAAAGAAACATGTCTTTCGACCTTCACCTTAAACCATGAAAAGAAATGTAGAAAAAACAGGCACATAAGGCAAGGAAGGAAACCAGGGCTTGTGAAAGAACAGCAGTATAAAACTGCCCAAAGTCTGTGGCTCAACAAACAGTTCAGCCTCCTCTGGGATTTACCCACTATCAGAATTTAACACATTATTTGGAAATATTTCAGCGTGTTACAAAAGAAAGTATGACACAGTTTCCACAAATTAACAGATGATTTGATGGATTTAAGTCTAATGACAGTACTGCAAATCACCAGCAACAGAAACAGGATTTGACGTTGGTATCACAGCCTGCTCTGTTTGGCAGATTATTTTACTATTTGTGCAAGTTTTATTGTCTACATAAGTCATGCCCTTCCTCTGCCTGAAACCTGTAGATCTCTTGCCTAAGCTAAAAAATATATATATATAGATATATAAAAATAAATTGTATCTCTCATCTCCAACTGGCCATTTTAACCCTTACACTTTGCTTTTTTGTTATTTCAGCCCTGAGTGTAACTTGTGTTAACCCCGTGAAAAGTTTAGACAAATACTATCTGTGTGAAAACATCTCTGAAGAGCCCTTTCAGAGCATAAAAACTCAAGTAAATTCAAATTCCTGTAGTCCTTCAAGACCCTGAACCACAACCTCCATAACACAAGACTTTTTCCACTGTCTCCACAAAGTAACTCTGACCAGGAGGCCTGTACAGGATTAGATAAATACTGGAGAAGCCAATCAGCATTAAAAAAGTGCCCACTACTCATGTTCTAGAAAGCAAAATATTTTATAGCAGGGACTTCACTTCAAGCTTAAGGATCTGCAGCACTCCAAGGTCACACCAATTTAGAACAGTCTTGTTTATGACAAGAGCATCAATACCACCTATACAGTAAATACATTCCAGCACAATCAATTCCACACCAGGAGCAGCGCAAATGTCCAACCACTCCAAGCACCACTAACAGGGATATTCCACTTCACCGAAAATCTCTTGGCCATTTGCAATGAAAACTGCTTTGCAGCACCAGTGCACGAGCAATGAAAATCTAAAGGACTGCTGTTAACTTGAATGAAACGAGAGGAAGATGAATGTAAAAACCAGAGATTTAAGCTCCAGATACCCATAAAACGCTCAAACTGAAACTTGAAAGTTTATTGTAGAAAAACAATTAGTCTGAAGTGCTCCCTTTGTTGTTTCTGTTGTATTTTATGACAAGTACAAACAGGAAAAGCAGAAGGCTTAACAATTTAAGAGCTCTAAACCAAGGACAGAAGTCTAACAATAGTGAATGGAAACAGTAAAAAAAAGAAAAAAACACCACACAAAAAAGCCCCCAAAACAACAAACAAACAAAAAAAGAAGAAACAGTGAAGCCTCTGTTAAGTACCAAATCCAGCCTAGAAAGATATATATATAATTTATTTCCACTTTAACATCTGAAATGAAAATAAGAACATCAGGGGAGTGTACTGGGGGAACTGACACACCAAGGCTCAATAGCAGCTGATCTGTTTTATCTTCAGAGAAGCTAGAAGGAGATTAGGTTGGGTTTTCTTCAGATTTCCAACAGCCTCCTACAGATTTGCATTTTGTCAGATTAGCTACTGAGCTTAAAAGTGCCTCTTTCTTCTTTGCAAATGAGGCCTAGCAGACAATTTAGAAATTTTAGCAGCTGAAACCACAACATAACTCTTAAGCATTCTTCTAAGAAGACCAGTAATGTGTGGATTAAAAAACAAAATTATCAAATGCTGATGGAATCACGGCCACATTTTCGGGGTTATTTTTCAGTTAAACAGCAGGGACAGTTGTCACACATTTGCTGTGGGAATAATTGGCTGATTGCCATCCTCATCTTTCACACTTATGTCTAAACTATGGAAGATGGATTTCATCCAGGAATGTTTCCTCTTCAGCTGCAGTGGTGCAGGGTAAAGCCCAGCACATAGGAACCTCTGGTTATTAATCTCTGTACCTACCCTGTATTTAATGCAAGCTAGATGAGACTACTTAAAAGCCACTTTTGTCCTTAACAAGAAATAGGAACCAAACCACAAAGTACCTGGTCTCAAGAGCAAGAGAAAAGCAGCATACCTAACACTGAGAGGGGATTCAACGGAGAGGCCCAGGAGAGCACAGGCATCCCTTGTGAAGATGTCACAGATGTCAGCCCACTGGTTTGCGTCCAACAGGTGAACGTACGGGGAGTTCTCGATGCCCTGCCGCAGGTACACCAGGCTGCCCATCAGAACCTGGATATCTGGGAGGGAGCAGGAACAGCAGGGTTTGTGCAACAAACAAAAGCTTGTGGCTCCAGCTCTAGCCTTCACGTGGAAAACAGGCAGATACCCCGGATCAACAGCACACATCCTCACCTCTACCAAACATAATTACAGCCACCACTGCCAGCAGAGCTCTGCTCCCCTAAGGACTGACTGGGGAGTTGCCAGGGTGTGCTGCCTGGGAATTTGCTTCTAGGTGGTTTACTTTTTTTGTAAGCTTTCAAACATGCACAGTACCCTAAAAAATAGGCTTTATTGGATTCAGCTTGAGATGGTTCATTTAACTCACATGTTCTCCATTTTTCAAAAGTTTAATTTCTCTTTGTACTACCCCACGCAGCAGAAAATAGCAGATGACTATTCCAAGAACATTCCTCTGCATTTTTAGCACTTTATCCTGGCAGCAGGCCTATTCTAGATGCAATCTACATTTTATTTAAAGAGTGAAAAACCTTATATTTAAGCAAACGTGCAAAACATTCAGATATTATTTTTGTGCCCTCTTAAAAAAGATCATTCAAATTGTAAGGACTTGGGTTATACATGTTAAATACAAAAAGAAGCAGCCTTTAACAATCTGAAAATAATGCAGTAAAACACATTTGAAACATGATTTAGATTTTACTACAAGGTGCCATATCCCAGTGCTTTAAATCCCCTTCATGTAACCAAAAATTTACCTTTCTGATGATTTAGGGCGAACGGCTGGAAGTTTTTCGCATACTGAAGTGCTTCTCTTTGATTCGCTGTTCCACCCATCAGTAAACTAATGAAATATAATCTGTGCAGTTTAAATTCCAACGAACTGTTCTGTGCCATGAGCATCTCTCTGTTGGATACCGCCCACCTGGAAGAAGCGAGGAGGTACAATGGGACGTGACACGAGAGTAATTAAGTGTCAGCCCACACCACATGAAATCATTGCAATTATCTATTATCTACCATCTATTTCAAGGAAAGTGTGACTGTTCCCTGAACTTCTGAGAGCCTCTGAAGAGTATAGAAAATGGCAAGGCCCTTTCACAAGTAATGGAGCTACACAGGGTGCACAAAATGTGGACAATGTTAATTCTGGTGCTGCTGTAGAGGTTAAGCACTGCAGAATTCAACATTCACTGGCTGAAAGACAAGACTAAATTAGGCACAATATAAAGCAGAAATAGCTCAAGTCTATTGTATTTCAATTAATAGCACTCTGAATCTTAACAATTACTGATAGTTCTTCAGCTGCATGTCAAGAAGTTTGACCAAGAACATTTTCCAACATCCTCATTCACCAAACATGTTGTCCAAGCCACTGTGTTTGTGTGTGTGCACCAGTTGCCCTGGAGAGTGGAATTGCATCTAGGACAGACATTATCAAGATCCCACAGTGGGGGAAGGGAAATCGGTTTAAGTATCATATTTTACCCTACCTAAACTTTGCCTTCTGTTATTTTCAACTTGGACAATAAAAATACTTCTCATTTCCTGTGTCTCATTCACCATGACAACACTAATGTTTGGCTCCTAAATAACATGAAAGAATTCTTAAACATACAAAGAGTAAAATTAACTGAAAATTTCCAAGTATTTTATACAAGTTTTATATTATTTAGAATTTATCCATCCCTTTCCTGGTTTTTTGGAAGGTTTTTCTGGTGTTGGCTTTTTTTTTTTTTTAATTCAATTTAGTCAGGCCTAAATCAATCCAATCTTTCTCTTAAGAACCTCAAGTTTCAATGGTCTCCCGTACATCTGTTACTCATTAGCGTTAATTAGTTCTACTATTTTCACTGTGGGGGCCCTATTAAGCAAAAAGCTTTTCACTTTTTAGCAAGGAAGTGAGGAAATCTCTGCTCCTTAGAAAAACCAGGGTATGTGAGGCTTCTTTTCAATCAATACTAAAATGAGAAAATTAAGCATTCTTACACTATCGAGAAGGCTTTCAAAGCAAGTCAGCCTTCTGCATTAGGATGTAGCATTAATGAGCAAGTATCCACTTTCAATTTGTTGTGGTGGAAGTATCAGGAGTCTGACTTCACTGGCAAGGCTTCGTAAAGACACAGCAACCTTTCAGTGGGAAACAGTGAAAAATGGAGCCTTTGAACTAAGAACAAGCCCTACTGTCCCCAGTTTCAGGCAGTTTTAGATGAGCAGTCCCAGAAGACTGTCAGCACTGTAATCTCCACCAGGAGGGATGAGCACACTCACTAACCATGGGTGGTGGGTGGGTTTTGGGGTGGTTTCTTAAGTTTGGGGGTTTTAAAAATTGTATTTTCATGATCAGTGTGCACAGTTTAAATAGGATATAGTGCCAATAAAATTCAATGCCAGCTACAAAAGCAAGAGCCTGAAGTTAAAAACCGTAGAATAATAAGCAGATGAAGGACAAAAAAACTACTGTAAATAAACACTAAGACTAGTCCCACAGTGCCATCAATGAGATATTAATCTCTATTGCATCAAAAGAGCCTCCATCCTCTCCCTGCCAATATTTGCACCCACATGACAGAGTACTTCATCTTGCTGAGGTCGAGTCTATTTTTCCAAATTAGCTTTTAGGCAGGCTTTCCATTTTTAGTTCTTTGAGTGGCAGCACAAATTTGTATCAAAAGAAAGCAACCTTTCAAAAAACCTATCAAAAGAGGCAAGGCCTGAGGTGCTCAGTCTGGGACATGCTGTTCCTATTTCCAACAGAAAAACAAAAAACCAGCAAGGGAGGTTTAAAACACTTAATCCACATATTCTCTGCGACTGTCCAAAATTATTAGTAATCACATCACCTGTCTTCCTACCTCCTCTCAAGATGACACTCTGAGTGTTTTCACTTCTGAGATTCAAATCCATCTAAATTTTTTTAAAGTTTACACTATACTTTGCAAACCACAAGTACACAGAACTCTCTTCAGCTCTCACATGGGATTTAGGTGTTAAAATTATTTAACAAAGCCTAGTGAAGATTAAATTAAGTTTAAATCATACCGCAAAGACGCAGCAAATACCAGGACCTGTGCACCTTGCTGTTTACAGGCAGAAGAGAAGAGAGCATCTCTTTCCCAAATTATAGCCAATGCTCTGAACCTCCAAGAGATTTCCACCAGGACCTCACATGGAGGCTCAGCCTGGGCTCTGAAGGGCCAGAATACACCCAGAAAAATACTTCTGGATTTCCTTTTCCCATCACCAAATCACAATGAGAAAAGTCACTGGAAGTTAATGGGATCTTGCAGGCATATGGAGATTACACAGCTCAGATTGCAGGGCCTGACTGGGCATCTACAAAAGTCAACTTGTACACCCCACAAGGGGAAAAAAAAAGTTATGGCCAGTCACGTTGTATTTAAATCTGAAAGGTCATATTTTTAAGTGTTGAAATTTGTATTAGAAAGAAAACCTGGATAACAAAAGCAGGGTCTTTTTTTGAGACACAAATACTAATTTCTATCACCTCAGCAGGGCTTTGAAAGCCTTTTTGAAAAGTCATTAATCTGACAACTCCCTTCCCATGGCAGTGACCGGGAGCCACCTCTGTTTGTTTGGTTTCCAGCGCTGAGTTAAGTTGAGCACAAGTGCAGAGTGCTGGCAGAGCCAGAGAGACTGGTTACCTTTTAATCCCAACCTTTCACAATTTCGCATGGATAAAACCTGCTACATTGCACTTCCTGGTTCAGGAGACTGTAATTAATCATCCTTGTGTGACACTTTGCTTCAACACCACTGTCAGCAGCCTGACCCTCCAGTGGGCTTGTCTGGGACTGCCTGATGCACCCCTAAAGCTTTATTTACTGATGCCAATTTTAGCCCAGGAGCACAATGCCCCATTCTCTCTCTGTCATATGGAGGCCATTCACACAGGAGTGGTTTCTATCCCTCCCCCTGAACACTCATGTGGGCTAGGAAATAAAAAGGTAAATACCTTCACAAGCATCAGCAGTTCTGTGGGATAACTGGGCAGTTAAGGCATGGGTTACCTCCTAAACCAGAGCTCAAACAGTGACATTTTGTCACATGCTGATCATCCTCCCCAAGAGCCATGGCTTTTACATCAGCAGCACCGCTGTAAATAAGGCCCCTGTGTGCCCAGCAGCAGCCGAGAGAGGCAGACAGCTTTTGCACTGTCCAGTTTAAACAGAATAAACACTATACACAGAAATAAGATGGGGAGGGGGGAGACCAACGCACAAACTGTGCTGACAATACACCCTATTGTCTGCCCATTCAGCTGGAAAATAAAAATTCCTTTGAGGGACGACCATGCCTTCTCCATTGTTTGAAAAATATTTAATAAATTGCAGAAACTACATGATACAACTCCGCAGCAATGAGTAAGGCCTAAAGCACTGCAAACTGGAGCTAGAATGAATCTAGAGATTTCAAGGGAACAGACATAACAGCAAGTTACTGTTCCTCAGGGATTATCCTTCACAACAGCTTTGTTATTATTTGAACTACAAGAAATACATGGTGCAGCTGACAGTAAATCTTGTTTCAGTTGTAATACCAGTGTTGCTTCCCTTCAATTAGCCAATTCAACAGCAATAAACCACCGCAGTTTTCCACCTGTGTAACTAGATTCAAAGACCAGCTATTTAGGTCAAACTTTGCATGACCCAGGGGCATTACCCAGGATTTAGTCGATGAACATCAGGGTTTAAATATCAGAGTGTCCCTGCACTCAGTTTAGATGCCAGTAAGTGCTCAATTGACACACCCATGTTGGTTCATGTTAAAGGGAAAAGAAAATGTTGTTAATATGAAAATGTACTTAACTGAATAAAGCAAAAAATTCTACCTCAAATATATGATTTATGCTCTGGAATGAAACACAGATTTTGAATTTGTTTTGGTTTCATGGTTTTTATTTTTAAAAGGTCACTTCAAAGTTGGTTTCGTTGTTTTGTTTGGTTAGTTGGTTTTTGTGTTTTGGTGGTTTTTTGTTTTTTTTTTTCCTTGCTTTTGAGACTGACCTAAGCTTAGGAAAGTTTAAAAAAAACAGGATGAGGGGGTTTCAGAGGGTTTCTTATTGTTTTGTTCAGGAGGAATCTCACTAACAAGTGTCACTGTCAGCCCCAGGCTCTTCCCACCCTCTGGTCCCTTGCCAGGAAAGGGAGGGTGACTTGAGGGCAAGTGAGAACTTTGATCCCAAGTCAAGTTCTGCTCACCCCAAAGGCTTTGTGGTACCCAACACCTTTAATAAGTCCTGGTATCCTTCACAATGGGACCTTTTAAAATAAGGTTCACTAATAATTCAGTAGAAGGCCAAGCACCATCATGGCAGACAGTTTTTCTTCCAAGTGATGTTTCTTCCTTAAATCAGCACCACAAATGATTATAGTGAATTCTTAATCTGAGACCCTTAGTTAAGCACTTCTCAGAGGGGATGGAAAAGGAAAGGTCCACTCAGGAACTACGCCTCTCAAAGGACAAGCAGGGACACATCAGAATATACTAAAGAGAGTACTGGAAGTGAATAACTAAAGAACTGCTAGAAGCATTTTTAAACAAAAGTGAGGGGAAAAAAATGAGTAAACTCACTCTAGTGCAGGTCTCAAAACTCTAACTTTTAATGCTTCCAATATTCGATTTAACTCCACAAATGGTTCTTTTTGACTTTGATCTATTGATAGACCAGATTCCTGAAAAGAAAAAAAAAAGGCACTTTTTAGTTAAAGCATGAAAAACAGTGTGTTTTCCGACAGTTTAAATGTGCACCTGAAACATTCAAATAAGGAAGCTAACACAAAGCTAACACAGTGGATAACCTTCAACATCCACACTTATCATTACCTGACAAAGTTCCTCAGCTACATCCAACATTCCCTGCCGGAAGAAGTGCTCCACCATCACCTCATTGAGGATTCTCTGGCTGTCAGCCTGCCAGCACCCATCTATCCCCACACTGCTGATGTCTGAGTCAAAATTCTGAAACACACAAATGAACAGTTAATAGGCTGGAACAAATCACCCCACATCATTTTTCTTAATTATGCAGGACACCTGTGTCTCCACCCTGATGCCTTCTGCCTATTACTCAGTTGGCCCTCAATTATCTCCAAAGTGAAATAAATATATGTCAGCTTCCTTCATTACCTCCTGTGCAGGAAGAAGAAATCTTTCAGCTTGCTCGTTTCAAGTCTGAATATTATTCACTACAAGGAATTACACCAACAAATTACAAGTCTAGCTAGAAAGTTAGAAAGCTAGTCAACTAATAAAGGGGTTTCCAGCCCATGATGCATTTCTGAAGGAAGTATCTGCAGAAAAGGCTTTTTCTGTATGTGAAAACTGAAAATGTATAGAGAATAGAAAACAAAATCCCACTAGAATCAAGGTGTGGGAATTGACAGCAGGTCAGCAAGCCTGTCTGGCTCTGATATTGATCTTAGCACAATTCGTTTGTACCCGTGAGAAACTTAGCGTTAGCTTAGTGTTAGCAGAAGCAAGAAACCAAAACAGCAGAGCTGCAGCTGGTGTTTTCTAAATGCTTAGAATGTTTAGGATGCCTGTGCTACCAGTAGCCAAGAATAGTGCATTGTAGCTAAATGATAGCCAATGGATCTATAGTAGTCGTTAAGCAGCCAATAGCAGTGTAACATGAATGATAAACATATCAAGGTCTATAAAACGTCTCCAGAGTTTGAATAAACAGCCTTTTGCCAGAATCTGAGCCTGGGGTATTTTTTGTGTCGTTCTCACCTCAACAGTGACATCAAGGCAGCATTATCAATGCATCTCTGTCACTACAGCACACCAAATTACAAGCCAAAGCCTTAACCCAATGATTTTTTACATAGCTGGGTGGTAGACTGAAAAAGCAAAAGTCACTTCTCCCCACACCCAAACAATGGAACTCAAATCTCTGAAGATCTCAACATCCCAACAACAGGATGAGCTTTGAAGATCCAAGAGATCTTTTTTAGACCTAACCCAGATGATCCCAGTGCCTTGTATTTTTAGGCCAGTGGCCTACGGACATATTCCAGGAATAACTAAAGATATTGTCACGCTGACTCCTCGGTAATACTTGGCACTGCTTGGCACTTTGCCTCTTGGCAGCAGGAGAGCAACATTTATTCTAATCCAAGATATAAACCAGGATTTTTAACTGCTAACATGTTTTACAATCAGGGCAAGCAGGTTAATTTTAATAAAAATCCTCACCCATTGCTTAAAACAAACCTCTTGCAAAATAAAGAGTCTAGAAGTCAGTGCATCGCTTGCTGCCTGATCTGATGACTACAGCTCTCTCCCAAGGATCTTCAGGAATCAGAATTTCAGTGAAAATAGCAGTGCTTCAGCTCTGGCTATGTGAGGATCCACAGCCCTGCACAACATGGGAACACCAACCTCACACAAACACAGGCTTCTCTCACAGCAGCCAGGGCAGAAAACACCCAGCTGCTACCAGCTATCCTCCCATGCACAGCTCAGCTTCACACTGCACCTTCCTGTTACTCACCACTTACTAATTTCCTTCATCAGCACATCTGTGTCCCCTTTGATGCTTCTCTGTGTCATCATAAGAAAGGGGCAGCCTTCTCATCCCTGCACACACAGCTCCAAAGCCACCGCTCCCTGCAGGGCTCCCAGCAAACTTTTGGTAAAACATTAACCTTACTCTACCAAACTGTCTCTTCCATCTTTCTGAGATGGTGGAGCAAGGTGAGCATTTAAATTACTGCCATTGAGTCATGTCTCACATTTAACAACATTTTCACTTGGGTGTCTTAACCTGTAAGCTCCTTGTCATGCTGTTCATATCTAAGCTGTATCTTGAAAAACTTAAGCATCTTGAAGACTAAATAATACTGTTCTTATTTGTGCCAACCATTTGAATCCTTAAAGGTTCACCACCACTGCTGACTCTGGTCTCCGTGTCCAACCACCAGCAGCAGGTAACACAAATCCATCAACAGAGCACTAAAGTTGTCACACAACTACGAGAGACAAGATTCAGAATTCACAAGCTTGCTTTTGTTACCCAGCTTCCAGGGTGGAGATCATCAGTAATCTAAAAATAATTGACTTTAAGTTATTCTTCATGCAGTTCCAAGTCCTAGCAGTGATACAACCCCCCAAGCAGAAACCATATCCTTCTGGACACTTACCAACCATTGAAGCTGCACCTATGCCTCAAACATGATCACATCATTCTCAGTGCTTGGGGGCAGAGGTGGTGGAACTAATTAGCCCAGTGCTCTCACAAAATGTTCATTCTCTTCTGAAACAGCAAACCTTGTGAATCTTTACAAAATTCCACCATTAGATCTTTTCAAGTCACATAAAAGAAGTTATCAAGTCCCATCATACAACCTGAGGACCTCAGTCGTTCTCTGACCAACCCAGTCTTGACCATGTTCTCATTCCAATAATTTTTTTTAGTTTGCTTTAAACAATTCTGGGGTCTGTATTATATGTGGGATTCTACAGCTCTGCCTCCTCTGGGTCCCGAGAAGCTTCAGGAACTGACTGCACAGATTACAGTGCGTGACTGCCACATGTCAGAACAAATTATCACTTGCCTTTGGCTTATATATTTCACAACTGTCACGCGTGCAGGATCTGCTGGTGACTGCAACCCTCAGTTTTGTTTTGTAAATGCTAACAGTATGCTAACTGACAGCACGTGGGGTTTAATAAGATTTCAAAAGTTAGAAGACCTTCTGTAAGTTAGAAACTCCAGAAAGCTTAAAACCCAAAAACCACAAATAACCTAAGTGTCAGTTAGTATTCCTGAGAAACACATATTTTTTAAAAGCTGAACTAGCAAGCCTAGGCCCAAAATGTAGAGTATTATGTGCTAAATACACCAAAGATACAATGTACAGCACATTACCAATAATCGCTAGAGTGTGAAGACTTCAAGATGCTCACAAACACAAGGTGGACCCTTTCAACCAACATACAACCCTCCATGTTATTCATAACAACAGGATATGAAGAAGGATGATGATTAAGGACAGTTCTATTCCTCAGTTACTCAGAGGAGATTATTTTGTGTGTTCCTCTCTTCTGAATTCTTACCCAAAGTACAAATAAAACATTTGTTTACCTTCTCTGTTCCATCTGTTTACACGTAAGATAAAGCTCAGCTTGCAAGGACTCCGTATTTTTGTAGCCCCGTTTTTCACAGCAACACAATTAAATGATGTTCAGTAAAGGTTTTTAGTGTGTTCATATACAAGTTTTTACATGAAACAAACACTAACTTAGACAAAAGTTTGCTTTCCCAAAACAACGATTGGATTAAAATGTTGGCCTTGTAACAGATACAAAATTGAAGGAGAAAATGGAGGGAACTACCCTTTACTCCACTTACTTTCCTAAATGAAGGCATTTAACCACTACTCAGACAGATTGCTGCTAGAGGGAAAACATTTACCAGCCCATCAAACATGCTCTGAGATGAATTCAAATCATTCCAGAAGAGTGATTGATTTATAGGGACGCTGCTGAGTGAGCTACCTGATAACAACTTGTTGAACAAGGCGACATGATGAGTTCTGGAAGCAGCGCGATTGCTAGTACAATATAGAAAAAACTGGATGCAAACATTTCCCTTCAAAGGAGAAAATGCTCTTTGGAAGAAAGGGTAGCCTTCCATGGATCAGAAGCAGGCAATCCACATAGAACTACCATGAAAAAAAGCTTTAGCTTATTAGATAAACTTTCCGAGCAACACAAAACACTCTGGCTTTTCAGACTTTAATGTACTTGATGCCAAATTTGAACTTCATTTTGCTCTAAGGGTTTCTGTTCTCAGAGTGGACTCTGCAGGCACACAAGTCTAGGGCCCAGCCAAGTTTGCAAGCAATTACTACAGTAACTTAAAAACTGACCAGACTAAACTTTTTATGTAGGTATAACCCTGCCTCACTACATGAAAAAAAAAAAAATTAACCTGGAATTGCCATGAGCAGATAATACAGCAAGTTCTTTCACAATCCAAGCTTGCTAAATAGGAAGTCTGATGATTCTACATGCAACAAGAGCTACCATTTGACTGTGTCACATGAAATTGGTACCAGTATTAGCATGTTTCCCAATCTCAAACCAGGCCATTTATGTGTGCCTGAGCATGCACAGTTCGTAAGACCATAAGCAGTGTTTTGGAGATGTTCATCTGTCTGTAAAATAAGGGAGGACTTACATGGGACAGAAACAAAACTCCAGTCTCATGAATCAAGGCAAGGGCTGTGCTTCCTTAAATTCTAATGACTGTTTTATTTTGGAAGCAGCAATATTTTGACCAGAATGTGTTGAGAATCAATTCACTACATCAATTACACTTAATTACTTCTATTGGTTTAAGCTTAGGCATACTATGGTGAGGGGATGGGGAAGGGCAATTCCAGTTTGGGAAGTGGGTGCCAGCAAAGACTTTGCTGGCAGGTTGCAAGCGTATTTTCCAGGAGCACAGGGAAATTGCATTAAGTACATACGGAAGATCTGCTTCAAATGTCACTGTTCAGGGAAATGCTGAATTTCCCCTGGATTTAAACATTACACATATTCATCTCACAAACAGGCCAAGATTTTGGGGTATATTATAAAGTAGTCCCCTTAAGATACTACATTTGGGGAAAACTAATAAAATACAAACTGCCGGCATTAAAAAAAAATTTAAAAAGTTCTACCAAGCGTATATTTAAGGAGACAATCCTAACTTGTGCTCTGAACTTCATGGAACTACATCCTTTGTTACAAGCAGAACTGGGGACTTGTGCAGGTCCCACTGCTTTTAATTTTTTAATGCAAGCACCACAGACAATAACTGACATTGAAAATGCAGAGGAACAAGCACACTGCACACAGCCAGTTGAGCTCAGTTTTGAAGACCTCACTGAAACAGACTTTCTGACACTCAACAGGAACACAGCATATTAATGGGATCCTTTCTACTATTTTACCAAGCCACATATTTGAAATTTAAAAAATACTTTTATTTACATCTATTCTTTTTCAAATAAAAACAGTAGATAAACTTAAAACAGCAGGACAGAATAATGGAAAAACTATTCCCATGACAACTGAAACAGCAATTTGGAGATTAGATTCAAGCCTAAGCTTCATTAAGCTTGCAAGTGTTTTCTTTGGCTCATAAGAAGTAACATCATCAATTTCCACTGAACACTTACACCCTCTCCACACAGGCTGGGGCTGTTCTACCTCAGAGGATTTAAATGAAGAAAGTATGGCTAAACCTGAAAGTGTATTTGTACAAAGTCCACTTGCTGAAGCAGAATTGGAAAGTTTAAAAACTTAGGACAAGATTACATAGATTTACTTCAGGCTTCAAGCTGGTAATAAGGATGGAATTTTACTCTAGTTAATTGGTTTAGATACAGCAGCAAGGATTTGAGACAGATGCATCCTTAAGCTTTGGATAACAGTGACGTGTGGATTAAAGCTATTAGCACAAAGTTTGAACTCTCCATGATGGTCAGTCAGATTTAAACAAAAAAATGTAAGTTTCGTGGACATTCTGCCCAACAATGCAGCATTATATACTTTATTTCTTCATCACATGACTGTTACATTATGCTTTAGCAAATTATCTTTACCAGCAAAGTTTAAATGAGATTCCCAAAGGATAAATCAGTGCTGTGTAATGCTGCAAATGTCTTTGTCCTGCTGAACATTATCTTCCTTAGTAAGATAATAAGGTGCACCCCAAACCAAATGTTTAGACCCTGTCAGAGTCATGTTCTGATGCAAAGCTATCACAAAATGTCCATAAAAGCAAGTTTCAGACTGCCCACATACAGAACTACTTTTATGTAAGAACAGAGATGGAGAAAAGCATGGCCTGAAAGTATCCATGTAGCACCACTTCAGTATAATTTCAAAGAACTGTTAATATTTACCTAAAATTAGGTACAAAAATATTCATGTCCAGTTACTGCTGAGCTGGAATTCATATGTCTCATAGGTAAAGCACCAAAGATAAGCTGCCCTACCTTATTACTTATTATAGCACAGACATAGACCGAGATGCTGAATCCACTCTCTTCACATTCACTGTCACAAAATTAAGCCCCAAAACCAATAACATCCCTGAAATAGGTAGAAAATGCCTTAAAAAACTCTCTTGTCTTACAGAATCACAGAATGTTTTAGATTGGACCTTAAAGATACCTTGTTCCAACCCCCTGCCATGGGCAGGGACCTTCCATTGGATCAGACTGCTCAAAATCCCATCCAACCTGGCCTTGAACACTTCCAGGGATGGGGCAGCCACTTACACTGCACAACGGCACCTGAGTTACCTCCTATGGACCATTAACTAGAATTATATATAAAAACTCCACAGTATTTCTTATTGAGACAGACATAGAAGCAAACATGTTGCTAAACTGATAATGCACAAAATATTTCTAAGTCCTGTAGCATCTATAGGGTATGTTCTGTAAGAAATCAGGAGATTTGAGCTGTCCCAGAAGGAACAGGCTGTCTGCAGTGAGTCCTGAAAGCAAATACTGGGCAGCCCACTGGCTCGCCTTTGCTTCTGTAGTTGGCAGAAGATTTAGTTAAGATTAATTGTAGCAAAAATCCAAATTTTGGAAAGTACAGCACATACCACACGTGTGCTATAATGCAATAATGCAGTCAAACCACAAAATAAATACCTTATCAATGGCTTTTCCAACTCTGGATACGCTGCTGTGAATGTCTTTGTGATCTGAGGCCAGTTTTTGGACTGTGTCTTTTATTCTTTTACAACACTGGGTCATAACAAGTGAAATCGTCCCCGACAAGTCCCCATCTTGATCTAGACAAAAGAGAGGAAAATTACCAACTTTGTTACAAACAAATGGTAATATTAAATCTCTTAATATGCCACAATATAAAAAGACAAAAAGTGGTATTAAAAGAAAGAAATGCAGTCTAGAGAGTATTTGCAAAGCAAGATCAGCTTAACTGGAGGCAGACGTACAGGAATTCACCTGTGTGAGAACCCTCCGGTGGAATTAGGAATCCAGTCGGGTGCACAATAACACTGAACAAGTACAGCAGTTTAAAAAATTCATGTAAAGTTCTCCTGTGTCTCAGTCGCAGCAGATGAATAAACATCTCAAGGAAACACTCAGTTCATAAATCTCTCTGGATGTAACAGAAGGATACTGAAGCTGATACAGGATCAGTTTTCTTCTAGACAGACCCCAAAGGTACATGAAAACATCCGTTTAACTTCAACGAGGTGCAAGCAAAGTAAGAGTGCAAGAAAAATGTGGATTAATGACGGCCCAATTCTTGCCCCACAAATCACCCACTGCTATGGACTTGGTGTTTGAGCTGTATGAAACTTCTGCTTCCTGACTTGTGGCAATGGGTCTGAACAGTCTGCAATTCCCCTCAAAGATAAGAAGCAGTCTGTGGAGGACCTGTGGACCTTGTTATGAGATTTATTCTCTAGAAACTGTGACATTTCTCAGCTGATGTCCAACAGGGTCAATGCTTTATGACCTGTTCTGTGAACAAAATAATAAACAGGAGGGGCTTAGAGGCCCCTGACCACATCACAGCACTTCACAGCTTACACCCTTTGTGCCTAGATTCAAACATCACTCAGAAGCTTGAGTCAGGGAAAAAAAATTACTTTTTTTTCTCTGCTTTACTCTGCTCCTTTCTTCCTGCTTTCGATTTAAAAATACAAGAAAAATCTCCTTTCCAGTCTTACCTCTGAAGGTCTCTCCTTTCTCAAAGTTCATTCTACATGAAGAATTTTTCCTTTAGGGACACAGACTTAGCCGCCTTCCACTGCACGGGAAGGCTAATTTAAGTGGGAGAGCAGCTCAGAAATGCCTCCCTAATATTCCAGAAATGTGAAAAAAACATGTGAAAAAAACAAAACCACCAAAAGATCTCTTTAGAAGAAGGATTTTATGGAAAACATGTTCGCTTTTTAAGTTTGTTCCTTTTTGATTTCATATTTTAACACTTCTTTGGTTTCAGCAGCATATCTGGAAAGAGCAAAGGAAATCCAGAAAAAAATGCAATCATAGGGAGTAGATAATAATTTCACAGCCACTTTTCCTAGGCACCTTCCTTCATGCACCCTCTGAACGCTGCTGCTGACACTGACACACTGAGCCACCTCCCCTCTGACCAGCAAACTGCCCCGGTCCAGCCCCACAAGCCCCAGCTGTGGAAGCTTCAAAAGCATTTTTCCAACAGCCATAGGTTTTAAGAAAGAAAATAAGTTTTACCCTGCTTTTTTCTCCCTCCAGTCCCATGAGGCCAAGGATCATTTCCTGGGCAAAAGGC
The DNA here is from genome assembly GCA_013389985.1 of Dryoscopus gambensis. NCBI lineage: Eukaryota > Metazoa > Chordata > Aves > Passeriformes > Malaconotidae > Dryoscopus > Dryoscopus gambensis. The sequence continues at coordinate 204,387 of WEIT01014766.1, read as the reverse complement.
TAATGGGGCTCTGTATTTTTTTTTCTAGTGGATGACTGAGGAGTGATAGGACTGAAACAGTCACTGCAGTGATTCTGTGCATCCCAAATTAAAACTAAAAATTCCACTCAATTATTCCAAAACGTTCATCTCCCAGAATTATTTCAAGAATGATCATTATTTCTTAGTTGCTATTTAATTTTTATGACAAACGTTTAAAATAACACGAAGGCTCTTCAACTGTCTCACGAATTTTGCCAGGGCAAAATGACCAGCCAGAGATTGTGCAACAAGCAAAAATGGAAATACTCATTCCCCAACAAAGAGAGTCTAAAATGCACATGCTAAAACCCAAACAACCCACATGGGTACCTGCTTTTACCCCAGGCAAATAAGTGAATTACTGGCCCCTGACATTGTAGCAGAAACCCAACTCCAGTAAAAGCAATGAAAATGCCTACAAAGGAAAAGCCATCAGAGCTGTAAAAGGTTTCCCCTCTGCACCCCTCTCCTTCAGCTCCAATCAAACGATGAGCTACTTGCACTAAATCAGCAGGAGAAAGCCTGCAGCCATCCCTGCTGGTAATTCAGGGTTTACAGGACACCACAGCTTCTCTCTGTGATGTGTGCACAGTCACAATTTAAAAAAATTTAAATATATTGGCCCACAAACACTGAGCACAGAGCAGAGTCCAGTGCCAAGTTTACTCAGCCAGACACACTTAAACCATACAAGAATATGCAATCCTTGGCTACTCCAGAAAGACAGATATATTAAGGGAACAGAGAAGAAAAACAAACTTTGTCTTCCCATTCACAGGCCTGAGCACAGGGCTGGTCTGTCCTTAGGCTTTAACATGAAAGCAGCTCAAGACATTTTTAGAGACTATGTGAGGGGGGGGAAAGAAAACCAGCTTAGAGGTTAAAGCAGTTTCTAATAGTTTCTTTTTCTCCACCCACTTCCTTTTTATATCCACTGCCTATTTAAGGTCTTTTCATACATCTTTGCTCTCAGATCTTGTCCTACAGCATTACCTCTTCTTCAGCAGTGAGGGCTTTCATTTCTCTTTTTTCCTTCATTACAGCCAGAAGCCTATTTCTGCAGTTCATATCCCTGAATTAGGGTTCCACATTAAGATGTCTGGCTGCTTTCAATACCATCCATTTCCAAAAATCCTCAAGATAGTGTATAAAAGCTGAAAATACCTGTTCTTTTTAGAAAGTTATAAATAATATGTTAAAGAAAAAAGAAAATACTAAGAATTTTGGCCCCTATGAAGCCAGCTCATCCTCAGATGCCAAAACTGAGGAGTTCCCAAATGTCTGAGGGTGCACTAACAACTTACTGGCTTCATTCTAGAGCATTTACTCAAAGAAAGCTCAATTTAGGATGTTCTCCCTGGGACACCATCACTTGGCAAGTGCTGAAAATATGTCCAAGGCCTTCACTGGAGAGTACCAAAAACTGCTGACCCAAGCCTGGATGGAAAACCCAACGAGGACCCTGAAGGAATCACACACTGGAACCTTCTACATTTATTACAAGGACAGTAAAAGCTCTGGATCTGCAACAGGAATCTCACAGTCAAACCTTTACAGCCCAACAATGACCAACACAAGCGTGAGGGTCACAGTCACAGCTCTCCAGGCAAGGTCAGCACCTCAGTTTGTGAAGACACGTATTTTAGTGATTATCCCCAATGCCCAAGCCCAGACTGTAGCTCTAAACAGCACAAGTTAACAGTTACTGAAACACAGTTCAAAACAATGTCAAAAAGACCAAGCCTTATTTCATCCCAAATAAACACCTCACATTTGGAATTCCCCATTTGCTCTCTGCAGAAACTGCTGGGTACACACAGAGCAGCCCCAGCACACTCGTGCTTGTGCTCCTGGCTCACTCTTGAGTGAGCTTTGCACCTGTATTTACACAGGCCCACAACAAACACGTTTTCCCCCAACCCAAACAAAAACAAAAGAAGAGCAGCAGCACAGTTGCTCTCAAGTTTGTTCTCAGGAGCCTGCAAGTTCCTATTTTTAATCCGTGAGCCATCACTCGCTTCCTGCATGGCCTTGGGTAAATCACTTCAGCTGCCTCTCCATTCCCTCCCACTCCATCAATAAACACGGCACCACCTCCATGGCCGGGATTTCGCAAGGTTTAAATGCCCCGTGTTTACAGCCCTCGCAAGTGCGCGGCCCCAGCTGTGACACAGAGACAAGGCTTGTTTACCTCCCGCTGAGCGCGGCTTCACCCCGAACACCGCCAAACCCAGCCACAGCAAAGGAACACAACTCAGGGACACAGGAAAAGAGACACGAAAAGAAAAGAAATGGGGGCGGGGGATGGAGGGGGAAAGCATAAAGGTCAGCTCTGCCGTATTTCCTCTGTATTTCCCCCGGGGTGGCCAAGCCCTTTGTAGCCCACCATAAAGGGTTATGAACACGCTGACCAGGAACAAACAAACCTCTCCAGCAGCACACTCGAGGCAGGAGAGGCCCGGGAGGGCCGAGACCGATCAGAGACTCATGGAATATGCTGAGTTGGAAGGGACCCACCAGAATGATCGAGTCCGGCTCCTGGCCCTGCACAGGACAACCCCAACAATCCTACCATGTGCGTGAGAGGACTGTTCAAGTTCACTTCTTGAACTCTGTCAGCCTTGGTGCTGTGACCACTTCCCTGGGGAGCCTGTTCAGTGCCCAACCACTCTCTGAGTGAAAAACCTTCTCCTGATATCCAATCTAAACCTCCGCTGCTCCCACCTTTTAACCCTTCCGTGTCAACAACGCCCCCAAAGCTCCGAGGGGGAAGACCCCCGGCTCAACCCCCAGCACAGAATCCTCGGGCTGGGGGGGTCCCTGGAACAAGGACTCTCCTTGAGGGGGGGGGGGGCCCAACCCACA
>WEIT01014766.1:187068-201137 GCA_013389985.1 Dryoscopus gambensis | reverse complement strand
CGGACGCCTCAGCCAGGGACCTTCGCGCAATGCGGGGCGGAGCGGCGGTTTTCAGTCAGGCGGCGCGGCGGGCACCTCTGGCCCGCCGCCGGCGGGGGTGGGCGGGTCGCTTTTTCCGGTGTCCCGGTGGGATGAGGAAGCGTTTCCCGGTCAGGTGGCCCGTGGGAAGTCAGCCTGGCGAAGGGGTATCCCGGCGGTGTTGCGGCTCAGGCAGGGAGATGGGCAGCTAAGCGCGGGGGCCTGAGGAGCGCTGTTGCCATAGCGACGCCGAGGCCTGAAGGGGGGCAGGGCCCGAGAAGGCCTCGCGGGGCCGGGGTGGCTCCTCCGGCTCTTGACCCTTTGGACCAGGGAGTGGTTTAGGGCCATGGGGTCGGTGTGGTGTCATCGCTGGGGTGACTCCCGGGGCACAAGGGGTTCTCTCCCAAAGCAGGCTGCGGGGCTGGCGTCTCGCAGCTGCCGCACACATCGCAGAAGAAACGCCGAGCAGCGGCTCTCAGCAGCGCCAGGGCTGAGTTAAGGGGCCCGGCGAGCCGGAAACGAAGTATTTAACCTGTCATTGGGTTCTTAATTGGTCGGTAAACTTCCTGCTGGGTTTTATGTTGGCCAACAGGCTTATAAAAATGTGCTCAAAGAGATGCCTCAGATCGAATTCCATTTGGTTAACACCATCTCCAGGCAAATTCAGAGGAGACCACCAAGTTCGTGAGAGGGATGAAGCACTTCTATGAGGAAAGGTTGAGAAAACTGGGATTGTTCAGCCTGGAAGAGAGAAGGCTTTGGGGTGACCTAATTGTGGCCCTCCAGTACCTGAAGGGAAAGACTATTGGCAAGCACATGTCGTGACAGGACAAGGGGGAATGGCTACAAAGTGAAAGAGAGTAGGTTTAGATTGGATATTAGGGAAAAAATCTTTACTGTGAGGGTGGGGCGGCACTGGAACAGACTGCCCAGGGAAGGTGTGGATGCCCCATGCCTGGAGGTGTTCAAGGCCAGGCTCGATGGGGCTCTGAGTAACCTGGACCAGTGGAAGGTGTCCCTGCACATAGCAGGGGGTTCAAACTAAATGGCCTTCAAGGTCTCTTCCAACTCAAACCATTCCGTGGTTTTATGATGATGACTCTGTGAACGTTGCTATTGGGAGGCAATAAGCCCAGGACACACAGGACTCTGTGTTCTTGTGTAGCACAGTACAAATAAAGCTCCTAATAAATGTGGACAAAGTTGACTGGAAAACCAGCATTTGGCCTGAGTCTGGGGCAGTGTTGCTTCATCTGTGTCCACAGTGCTGGGCAGGATGCAAAAATCAAAGAGTTCTGTGTTCTCACAAGAACACAGGACTTGAGTGATGCTTACTGTCAGAAATTGGTCAGATTTCGGGCCAAACTGATGCTTTTCTATGTGTTTTTGCTCTTTATTTAATCACAAATTATCCTTAAGCACAAGCACTATCTTCTGGTTTCATAGGTCATCAGCACTGGGGTTTCATTTGTGAAGTTCTCCACTGCTGTGGGCTCCGTGGTCATCTCAGCACACTCATGCAAGGTCTTCTTATGTATTTACTTTGGACATTAAACAGAGCTTATCTTCTCCAAGGGGACAACAAATAGTTTTTCACTGCTGCAAAAACAGAAAACGCAAACTGCCTAGAAAAAAAAGCTTCTTTATTTGAAGCTTTAAATTAGCCATTCTGCTCCTGTAAGTTGGTTTGTCCTGGTTGATGTCCGGTTTTGTGCCGTTAATCACCGTGTGTTTATGGGTAAATCAGACTCCCGCAGGTTGTGGCTGCAGAAAGCCCTCATCACCTGCCGGGGTGTCGCAGCAGCTGACCCTGAGCAGGGGGTTGGCCTTCAGAACCTCCTGGCGTCCTGTCCAACCTGAATTCCTGGGTGAATCACCACCAGATCGCCGGGACTGCCTCACCCGAATGGCAGCGGGTGGAACTGGATGGTCTTTGGGGTCGTTCCCAACCCAAACCATGCCAGGATTCCATGGATGAACAGCCAGGGCTTTAACTGAGCTGTCAGTAGTGGTCACTATGTTACAGATTCCCCCCTCTGTTAAATCTACTTCCCATTGGCCACTAGTACATAGCCGGAAACATCTTCTGATTTAAAACTCCTCTGCCTACAACGTGATTATGTCTGGGCTGATGCCATCTTGCTTTGAGACTCTCATAAAAGCTTCTTTGTTTTATTTAATACCAGATTACGCAGAGGCACAGTTTCATATTGCACCTGAAAACGCGTTGAGGTGCACCCGTGTTGATAAAGAAGCCCATCATGAATTTCTGTGTTATTGAATTCCCAGAAATTCACAGAATCATAGAATATCCTGAGTTGGAAGGGACCCACAAGGATCATCGAGGTCCAATTCCTGTCATCAAAGTAAATTGTATTTACAGAGTTGGCTCTTGGGAAAACTGTCTTTCAGGTTGTTTGAATATTAGTTTGCTGAACTGTTACCTTGATAAACTCATAAAAAAAGATGTGGTGTTATTTTAACATGATAAAGGATTGAATTACGATTTTAAGTCCTCTGTTTTACTGATTTCAAAATGACAATACTTATGTTCCCCACAGAAGTCTGGAAAGTGGATTATTGTCCATATTCCCAGGCTGCACAGTCAGCAGCTGCAGGAAAGGATGGGGGAGGATGGGGGAGGAGAGGGAATCCTTGCCATTTATCGAGGGGCAGCAGATAAAAAGACTGCAGGTTTGGCTGGCTGACCGGGAAAGGTGGCTGTCCCAGTTCTCAGGATTTGGGCTCATTAGCTCCTAAATGATAGTAAATTTTTTTTGCTGCCAAAATTATTTAAAAGCAGATCCTTCCTTTGGGCTTTTGTTTAAAGGTGGAATTTATATTCTCCATTCTCTTCACATTTGTAATATTGGCTCTGTGAGCATAGGACTGACTGACTGATGACTGTTTAATGCTGTTAATTAAGTAGTGTTAACCCTGGGGTCTTTAAAAATGCCAGTGCGTGTCATCTTTGTGTTCAGCCCAAATGAATTTCAATTCACTGTTAAGATATTTAGATTTTCCAGATAATTAAAACTCCCTGAAAGATTGTTTGCAGGTGACATGTCAAAGACATTGTAGTTGCATCTGGAAAGCAAATGACAGCTACATCTAGAAAATAGAAAATTGTCTGGAAAGGTCATCTGAGTGCATCAGAGATGTGGAGACGGGGAGGGAAGAGACGACCAGAGAGCCTGGGAGAGGCGCTGGATCCATTCAGGTTTGCTCTGCCAGACCTTTGGTCGACTCATCACCTGCAGCTCTTGGTTGTACCCACCCCTCATCCAGGTGCTTCAGTGTTGGCAGCTGCTTTGTTTTGGGTTGTTCTTGGGGATTTTGAATACTGGCTTGAAATATCATTTGTACTTTCCTGAAACGACTCCAGGGCTTTGAGTTCTGGCAGATGATTGGCTTTGTCTCTGCAGGGGCCTCTTTAGCTCAGCCCATGAGCACTCGGAAATGACACACTGGTGACAGCCTCCCCAGTAGTTGGTGTTGCAAATAGTTCAGCTGTGAGCGTAGACGAGTAATTGTTGTGAGGTGCCTTCCTGCCGCGGGAAGCGAGGGCATCCCTCAGGAAATTACAGGGGAGAAACACAGGGATCTACTGGAGTAGGGTCTGAGGTGCTCATGTAAACCAAACCAAAACAAAAACCAAACCAAACCAAAAACCCCAACCCAACCATGTTTTCTAACTAAAGTTAAATATACAAAGTTCTTCTTCAAACTCCCACCCATCACTTCACACGGGTGGGAGTTACTTCATACTTACTTGAAACAAAAGGTAGAGAAATCAGGCAAGTTCTTGAATGTGTGACAAAAGAAACAGGCCCTCACAAAGCTTCTGAAAAGGAGCCCTGTTCCTGAGGCACTTCGGGGCTCAGAGCCTGCCTGAGGCCCTCTGACTGGTGATGGGAAATTCGTGTTTTATTGACTGTCCCCTGGCTCCACCAGCTGCAGGGACAAAGCCACTCCCTTGGTTTTTGCCAAGGGCAAAGGATTCGTCTTACCGATGCTTTGCCACCTGCTCACTGGGGAGATGGGCCCTGGCTTTTGCAGGGGAAGTTCCCCAGGCTGCAGTGGCCGTGAAGGAGAGACCAGCACTTGACCTGGCCTCTGTGAGCCCTCCACCGAGGTGTGCCCCTGGTACCTTCTGTCCCACCTGGACCTGCCACCCGAGGCTCACTGCAAACCCAGCTGAGCTGCCAAAATCCCTTTGTATTTAACCAAGCAGCACCAGAGATACCAGGTTTGCAGTCCACTTTTCCGTTTTCCAGATAAAAATGTTGAAGAATAAAGTTGTATATGACTCCCAGTGGAAGAGCACAACATTTACCAGCCCATAAGGGCTTTGAGAGCAGCTACATCTGCAATCCCTCCACTCTTCCCTTTTCAAGAACCAAAATGAGCCCATTCTTGAAGAACACAGTGTCATGATTTTTCTTGTGAAAGAGGCCGTGGTGGCTGTGTCACAGAATGAGCTGAACCTGGATTGTTGAATTTTTTCCTTTTTAAATCATATCAGCACACTGAGAAACCTGTAAATGTGTTTTAAAGGCTCTGAGGAGTACAGTGATTTAAATGCTTTTTTCCAGATCAATATTAGTGTGTCTTTTTGAAAATTGATAGTACAGAATTACAGCGTGTACACTCTGGGGGGTTCTCAGTGTTTTTAAAATTAAGCTGTGCTATTTTTGTGCTCATCTGTATGAGCTGCCAATTTTCATGCAAATTATGGATTCTTAAAATAACTAAACATACAAAAGCAATGTTGAGTTTCTTTCAGAGGAGAGCCTTCATCTCAACGCAGCAGCTTGATTTTAGTACGTTTTTTGTAGCAGGCTAAATTGTATCTTTGCAGGCCAACACTTCTTGTACAGCCTACAGACTGGGATGGTTCTTCGTGGATCCACCTCAGCGGGGATCCACGCTGCCGTCCAAAATGCTTCCAGTGTGAGCACAGATCCAACTTAAACCCTAATCGGAAGTCGGGGTGCAGCTCACGCTTGCCTTTGGCTGTCGCTTTGGCACAAGCTCTCAGCACTCGAGTGCCAAGGCAAAGCTGCAGAGTCCGAGTTCCGACCCGTGCAGATGAATCTCACTGTGGAATTTGCTTTCGCGCCAGCCAAGGGCTGGGAGCGGGGCTGGCGTGCAGGAATGAGGAGCAGAGGGATCATCCCTACACCCAGCAGCCCGAATCCAAATAAACTGTGTCCACTAAGCTGCCCTAAAACTGCCCGAACAGATCGGCCCTGCAAATATCGGCCCCCAGTTCTGGCTCTGTAAATAATTTTCTTTTCATGAAAAGCGCCGGCCGGGTCGGATTCTGCCCTCTCCCCCCCCGATATCCGAGTTATTTATATATTGTCTTTCTCGCAGCAAGCGCAGCCGCAGGGTCCAAAGTTGCAGCCGGGGGCAGTGACGCGACCGCCCCCCGAGCCCGGTGATGCGGGGTCGGGCCGCAGTGCTGAATCACGGCGGGGGGGAAGAAGAAGGCGAAGAAGGGGAAAAGNCAGCCCCCGCTCCCCTCCCTCCCTCCCCAGCCCGGCCTCCGGCTCGGCGCTCCCGGGAAGATGTGGGTGAAGCTGTGCTGTTTGCTGCTCTACTTCCTGGCGCTCTTCGTGCTGGCCCGGGTGTTCGAGGCCGTGGCGTGGTACGAGAGCGGCTTCCTCGCCACGCAGCTGGTGGACCCGGTGGCGCTGAGCTTCAGGAAGCTGCGGACCATCCTGGAGTGCCGCGGGCTGGGGCACTCGGGGCTGCCCGAGAAGAAGGATGTGCGGGAGCTGGTGGAGAAGTCAGGTACGCGGAGCTCCCCGTGACCCGGGGGGACGGACGGAAGTCGGTGCCCGGCCACCCCCGCGTGGGCTCCGGCCGCCCTTGGATGGAGACCCGGGCGCTGCTTCCCTTCGCAGGGCGGGTCTGGGGAACGAGCTGGCTCCCCCCAGCAAGGGGGTCCGTGGAGGAAGGCCGGGGACCTCGGTGGGTGACGGTCAAAGCCCCGCGGCGGTGTGAGCCCGAGCGGGCTGCGCCGCGGGAAAGGCCTGCGCTGGACGGGGCACCAGCAGCGGCCCTTCCCTCCCCTTCCCCGGGAGTTCCGCTGCGGGCGGTCGGGTCAGTGCGGGTGGCACAGATGGGAGCGAATGTCGTCTGCCGTCAAAAACGAGGAGAGACTCCAAATAGCTGCAGTAGGGTACTGTTTACAGCTGGGGCCAGCTTGGTCCCGTGTATTCCCACACGTTTGCTGGGTTTATTACAGGTACGGCTATCAAGATGGGCCCCAAGGAAAACGATGATTTCGTAGCTGAGGAGCAGAAGGGCTGGGTACCCAAGGTTGAAGTGGTTTTATACAAGGGGAGCAGAACTAGTTCCTGCATACAAAAAACAGCTTGGAAAAAGGCAGAGAGGCATTTCAGAAGAAAGGAGAACCAGGTGAAGGAGGTGGACTTCTTGGGGGTGATGAACAGCGAGAGATGAAAGAGCAGTGGAGATGTAAGAATGGCAGAAGTGTCCTGGAAGTAAGGATGCTGCCTGGAGCAGTCGGAGGGAGCTGGCCCCAAGGACTGGGAGATGGGGCTGATGTAATAGCTGTAGTGCCAGCCAAGCAGGAAAATGTGAGTAGCTGCTTTTAAATCAGTGATGGAAGGGCTGCTGATCCAGGACAGAGAGAAATCTCAACGATCAGGATAAGCAGTGAGGGTCTCTAATAGCTGGACAGAGGGGGAGAAGGATTTATAAGGATGTAGTGCCTGCCATATAACCTTAAAAATGCTGGTTTTAATAATTGATATTAATCCTGGGCATTTAAATCTAATTTGCTGTTACTGTTCATTGTTTATTTATGTTTTTATGTTGTTTATTGGCTTTGCTGCTCCAACAGTAAAAAGCGTTAGGCACTTTCACTTTTGTTTCCAATCACTTTAACTCCTTGGCTGTCAGGTACTTTCATGATGTCATGTTTGGGTTGCATATGCTGCAGGGAAGTGTTTAACTCCAAACAAACTGTGTTAACCAACTTCTTCAAATGTCATGCAAACACCTCTCATACCAACAGGCTTTGCAGCATTTTTCTGTGGTTGCATTTTGGAGGGTTTTTTTTCCCCTAAATTTTATGAATATTTTTGCAAACCCCTCAAGGGTTTCAGCTGTTACGCTTATTTTTATATTTTGAAGGAAACTGGTTTTGGACAAGACTTCATTTCTTAAAGCTTAGTAGATTAGTTACTAGAATGCTGGTTGTCATTAACAGTGCTTGTAATGATTGTGAAAGAAAACATGAGAAGGAAATGAGATTACGAAGGAAACATAATCAGATGATTTTACTGTGAGGTCTTTACATCGTTGCAATTGGAGTTCATGGGAACATTTCCCAACTGTGCAAATAGAAGCCAACGGCTAAACTGCCTGAGATTTTTACTTTACACTGGTTTTGGTCCAAAATTAATGATTGAAATTTTGGAAGTCTGTGTGAATTATCAGTGTTAAGAAGTTGCTTGCTGCAAAATTGCAATCCTCTGAAACAAAAGCAAAGATGTATTGCCTAAAATTGCTCTCAATCACTGAACGTTGTTATTTGCAGAGAATGAACCTTAGATGTTCTTTTATTGCTTTGTGTGCTCGTGCATATGTGGTACATCTGTGTAATCAGAAACAGAGCATTCCTGTCTTCTGTGGTCTTACTGAAGTCAATTTGTTCAGAGTCGTGTCACCAGAGACAGAATTATAGTAACAACTTAAAATTTAGATACCTTCGTACTGAAAAGGTTCTCTGAGCAACCATGCAAATATAGTTAGTTAAACTGTTACTAGAATTCGTGAAGTAATCTTTCTCCAGTGCCATTTTAATTGAATTTCTCCAATTGTCTCTTTTTCAGGAGACCTCATGGAAGGAGAGCTTTATTCAGCTCTCAAGGAGGAAGAGGCCTCTGAATCAGTTTCCAGTACAAACTTCAGTGGTGAAATGCACTTCTATGAGCTTGTAGAAGACACGAAAGATGGGATCTGGCTGGTACAGGTATATAAATTTGACCATTTATTTTTATATATTTATCACATCCAAAATGTGTTTCAAAGGAGGAGTTTATGAGGGTAGTTAACTAGTTGTAAAAATGTGTAACAGAGGGCTGGTAGCAAAGATAGACTTCATCCAGGAGATGAGGAATAAAACAAGAAAGGCTGGAAGTGCCAGAGTTCCTATACAGACAGGAAGAAAAAAGAAGCCTGTTATTCTTTGGATTGCTTTTTGAAAAGCAGGCACTTTAGAACCAGAAAACAAGTGAAGCAGCACGCACTGAAGTACACAGAATATGTGAGTCCTTGGCCCAGGGATTGTAAGAGCCTGTGTGATGTGTGAAGTAGGTGCATTAGTACAAATGCTCCCAGCTGGCACAGGCTCCTGGTGCCGCTCTTCCTTTTGGCTGCATTACATGCTCAGACCCAATCAGTTTAAGTTTCTGCTTGTCTGAGGGGTTAGAGCACTTGTAAAATCCCTGTTGTCTGTTCACAAAGGCAGGAAGGATCTCCATCTGCTAACTTCCCAGACTAGCAGGCTGCTTCTACAACGTATTCCAGTGGCTTAAAGTTAACTTTCTCCCAAACATCTTGGGCCCAGCAATTTTAGAGCGTGCTTCCCCATGGCTGCATGAGAACAAGAGATCATTTAGGAAAATAAAGACAGACTTTTTCCAATAGGATCCTGAAGACATTAATCATCATTCCTGAGAACATAAGTAACCTAGACCAAAATGTAGGAATTGTTTTTCTGTGTCAACTTCTCTGTTGATAAGAAGGTGTTTTTAAGTCGTAAGTTTCCTGCTAACAGCCGCATCAGGCAAATCCCCCACCAGGCAATTAATTGTTCTGTTGACAGCTCCTACCTGGTTTGTCTGGTCTCACTTCATGTTTTCTATTTAACAGGAAGTCATTAAATCTTCATAATCTCTTTATTAGACCCGTACTGCCACCACATCAGATCTCACCCCAAAATAGACAAGAGGACAGATTATCTTCAGACTTCAAATGGCATTTGTGTTTTGGGAAAGATGTATTTGGAGTTTATTGAATCCAAGTGTGAGGTTTGAATCATACAGGAGGGCAGAGAGAGAGTGTTGAAAGGAAGTTTACATGTCCTCAAGCTAGTTGACAAATACAAGCACGAATATGCTGTGAAAAACCTTCCTCCCTCCCTGTGCAGCTCAAAAGGGTGAAATATGATAGTTCTCTGTTGTCTGTTCCTTGCAGAATTTTACTTGTAATATATTTTCCACTAGCATTGTAATAGCAGGTCCGATAGACTGTGTTTCGATATCTCCAGTGTGATGGATGTTGTCATCATTCTGGGAATATTTGCACAGCTATTCAGTTGGTCACAATAGCTGTGGAAAAAAAAAATTAGTGAAATTTACTGAATAATTTACTTGCTGAACACTATTTGTTTGTTTCTCTGCAATAAAAACCACAAGACATGTCGAATTTCTATTTTTCATTCTTGCGTTTCGAATTTTCATCACTTTAGAGTTTTCATTTGCTCCATTCCCCACCACAACTCCTGTCTGGGTAACTCCCGTGCTGGATTCTTTATGTCCTTTCACAGGTTTTCCCACACTCTTTTCTTAGACCTCATCCCTGCAGAGCTGGTTTTTACCATCACTTCCCAGTTTTAACTCTTGATTCCCTCCCTTGCCGTTAAGAATCCTGTGGAAACTTTCCAGCTAATGAAGCAGCTCGATGCTCACGCAGGGGAGCGAGGATGCCTCATGGTTGGGTTTGGTGACCATGGGCAAGGTCGGAGATTCCCCTGCTGTGTTGCTACTGGCTGGGAAGCAGAAAGGATCTCCAGATCCTTTTCAGTGTCCTGAGCTCTGAATCCCTGTTCTGTGGGGGCTGCTGGAAAGGAGCAGAGGGAGAGGAGCAGGTCTGGCTCAGCTGGCACAGTCGCTGTCACTTGAATTGGTTTGAACACTGTGTGATGATGTATGAGAGGACTGAGACTTTGAAGATGATTTTTATTTTCCAGTGCATATAAATGAAATTTCTGGTGTGGCACAGGCTGAGAATGTGATAGTCATCTGTCTGCAGAGAATCAAAAGGAAAAAAGAGGAAACAATTACTGTTTTTTGATATGTTTGACAAAAAATTGAGGTGTGAATTTATCAATTAGAGTCAGCAAGATGAATTCCTTGAAGAAAGTGAAAGTCAGTACACAGGGAATCGGTGTTTTGTGGCTTTGTTTCCTTATTTTCTGGAAGTCCACATGCAAAGCATCCCAGTTCAGTGGTAATTTGTTTACCAGCGTAGCTGTTCACAGCTCCCGTGTGGTGCTTCCACAGAGCCACAGACAGCAGCATGTTCTTTCTCCTATTAGCTCATGATCTCATCACCTCTCCTTTCATGCCATTCTTGCTTGCCAGCTGCTGTGCACTTCTTTGGCTGGCAAGGAGGGTGACTGGTAGTTTGTGAAGCTGCTGCTGTTGTTGGTTAGAGGAGTAACATGCCTTACTTTTCCAGGCTCTGGTTAGTCTCTAGAAGCCTGTCACATCCAACAATATTGTAGTCATGATGGCTTTTGATAAGGATCTACAGATAAAAATCCTCTTTGAATGAAGTTAAAATCTAAATGAATGTTTATTTTTATTTTTAAAGTCTCAACTGTAACATAATGGCAGAGAGAAGTAAAGGGAACTTTCTTCCTGGCATTGAAGTATGAGGACAGACATTTTGATTGTGTCTGGTAGAGGTGCAAAGGCCATTATTATGGATATAAAATTCTGCTGTCTATTCTGCATCTCAGTTTCTAGTTCAAGTGGTGTAGTCACAGGGCAAGGGATGTGCCTACAGTGTTTTGGTGGTGATGGTTTGTTCTTTCTTTTGCTTGCATGTAGGATGGATAATTTTCATATTTATTTGCCTTTTGAATTTTACCAGGTGATCAGCTGTTCTTGCTAGAAGGAAACAAAGTAGAAACAATTCTTTGAAAACACATTCAGTATTTGTGTCTTTTCCAATAGCCCTTCAGGATCATTTACCACAGGATACCTGATTTTAAGTTTCAGTTTTCTTCTTAAGAGGCTTCATATCCAGTCAAGGGTGCAGAATAACATCAGCTGGAATGTAATAGTCCTTGTAGTGCCTGTGTATCTGTGTTAATTCATTGCAGAAGCTCATTTATTCTCAACCTCTGACTTAAGTGACAGCTTAACTGACTGTCCAGATCAGTGCATAGATCACCTCACCTCCCTTGAGAAACTACACGTAATTTTGAAGGGTTTAATTTTTGCATGCTATGATGGATGTAGTCTTTGCCTATTTTTGATTTCTCACTATCTCTTTCTCAGAAAAGAAAGGCAAAAATCTCCAGATATTTTCAGTCCATATGGATGGATTCTGAATGAGTTGTGAATTCTTAGGAAAGAGATTTTAAGTGGAAATTCAGTTCCATCAATACATTGTCAAATAATAAACAGAAAGTGAGATGTCTCAGAGTTAATAGAAGTGCAGACATTCATGTAAAAACTTACTGACAGTATGTGGAATAAGTGAGCTTTTTTCGATGCTTCTAATAAGTAAATTACCAGCCCATTTATAATTAATTGTATTTTTACTTCTATTTTATCTGTAGAAGCAGAGTTTGCAGCATAGCTGTTGATGAGAAAGGGTTCTGTGACTACAGTTTTAGAACCTTTTTATCTTTGTGGATCCCTAAAAATCTTCCAGGGCATGCATGGAATCTTTACAGTAATACGGAGTTTCTTCTGCTCGTTTACCCTCTGCAGGCACCATAGCGGAGTTCATGGGTGTCTCAAACTGGAAACCACTGAACCAGACAGACAATTCTCATGTTCTTACAATCTTACCAGTTCCTTAAATCAGTTAGAAATCAGTAGTTTGCCAAAGACAAAACTACACAGGTTTTTTTCCAGTTCAAATGTCTGTATTCCCTTATGTGCAGAGTGACTTGCTGAGGCTGGGTGAGGACTGACTGCTCCTGAGAGAAGTACCTGTATGTGTGTGTGTGCAGCAGGGATTGGTGTTTTTTACTTAATGGGTTTTGTTCTTCCTGATGGTTTGAGGTCTGTCACGGCACCCTAGTGCCCAGAGTTGGGGAGCACTTGAAATCATTGTCTTCGTGGCTGAGCTGTAAAACCAAGTTTTGACTGTGTGTTTAAAATTGTGTGCTGTTGGTATGAGCAGGTGTGCCAGACACTTGCTGTCCCAGCTAGAATTGGTTAAAATGAGAGCTGGAGTACGAGGTGTTTGTTCTGCATTTGCCCATCTCTGACTCACTGTCATGCCTTGTGATATTCAAACACTTTTAGTAGTGAGTGAGCTTCAAAACTTACTGAGAACAAATCTTGTTCCTGTGACCTGCTTTGAAATCTCTGCATACCTGTCTGAAAGAAATTGAACAAAATCTGATTTAAATGCACAGAAAACAGGAGAATGCTCAAGTGAGGTCATTATCATACCGTGCTCAAGTACTTCAGGGGTACCAGAAGAGGAGTGTATTTTTGCATATTGCATTGCTACAGCAAACTCTAACATCAGCTGTATTTCCTCAAGTCTCTTCAATTCCAGTCATATTTTCCCCTGTATTTTAGGAATCTATGTTTCATAAAATAATCTTTAAAAATGCTTAATGATACCTGGGAATTAAGGAGCAGCTGGATTGATGATAAAGTAGCTATTGCAATATTGATGCACCTACCTGATACACTTTGGGTTTAGATTAGGCAAGAGAGGCAAGGTGTTTTGCTGACTTAGTCCTGTTTTTCCAAGTGTTTGTATCTTTCTGGCTGTGGGATATTTGCTCTTAAACTCTGTTCTTTAATGTCATAACTATGACTACTTTAACATATAGATCAAAATATTTTTTTTAATTTACTAATTTTTCTAATTAATTTCTTGATTGAACTCTTTGGGAATAATTCTGTGTAATTCAATGTCATGAGAACTCTTCCAATGCAAAAGCTGCCTATTCAATTGTCTTTTGAAATCATCAGGATCTCAGCATTTTCAGTATTACAAGAGATGGTAATTCAGACCCTGCAGTCAGAGCCAGTCCTCTGGCCTGGGTTAGGTGTGGGTTAGGGAGCAGATCCATTCTGTGATGCGAAGTTGTTAAATAGCAGGGTTACTGTGATCCTATTGGATTCCCTTAGGCCATTAAGATGATTAATGGATTAATTGAGTTACACTCATTGTCTTACTTGTCACTCTGACATGTGATATGTCACAGTTTGTGAACATAGCTAATACTAAGCAAAGCTGGAAGGGGTTGTGCTTCTCCAAACGTGGTGTTTGTTTCCCAGCTGTGTTAGCTGATCTCCTAAAAGGTACTTTCTATGAGCTTGGGCTTTATTTCTGTAACATTAAATAGAGTGTATGATTGAAAGGGACCTTTTTGATGAGCTAGTTAAGCTTTCTGCTAGACTGCAGAATATGTGTTTAGAAAATATCTTGCTGTCTCTCTTACACTATAAGTTGTTCAAATACTCCTGTTGACTGTTTTCTTCTTGGAAATGTGTGTCTGACTTCTGCCTTGGGTGTATTCAGGGCTAATTTGTTCCTATTGGGCATAAATTGGCATTGCCCTTTAGTTTCACTGAATCCTGATGTCAACCGCACTCCTCCCAGTAAGTGAGGTCAATCAACCAGTTTGTTTTGTCAGGTCTGATATACCCTGGGCTTGTTAATATTGATGGCTCATGTTTTCTCGTGGAGCAACTGATAGCCCCAAGCGTTTCTTCCCGTCGCTGTTTCTAGCTGATGAACTCCCCAAGTGTCCTGTTCATTACTGAATTCAATTTCATGTGTGACATTCTGCATTACAAGATTTGTGCAGCTCTTGCTGCATGGCGTTATAATCCTCTTTCCCACATAGATGTGCTTCCCAGTTTTATGTCTTCTACAAATGGCTTTGGGAGACTTCAAGTTCCCATAGGAAGGGCATTAATGGGAATATATGCTGAACTGAGCTCTAAGGTAAATCTATTAAGAAGTCTGTTAGTACCTTTCTGGCATTTTGATGTCTTTTTGCTGTAGCCAATTTCTTGCTC
>WEIT01014766.1:176209-187058 GCA_013389985.1 Dryoscopus gambensis | reverse complement strand
TCATTTTAAAACTTTTTTTTTTTTACTCACTATAAAAGCCTATCTGCAGTTCTCATGTAAATTTTCCATGTGGCATAATATGTGATACTCCACAAAACTACAAACAGGGTTCTACATTCCCTTCTTGTCTTGAAACTTGGTTCTTTTCCTTCAGGGAAAGTATCTCTCAATCAGGAATGATACAACTTTAGTAATTGCATGGTGGAAAGGGGTGGAAAATGCAATTGTCTCTGCAGCTCTAGAATTTCTTGTACGGTTTTGCATCCTATTGAAATCAAACTGGTGGGATTTTTTTTTTCATTTGCTCTTAAATATAGCTACAAACTTGTTATTGTCCTGTCAAAATGTGAATTGTTCTGGCAGGGTTTTGTAAGAAATTTTCACAGGTTCGCCTGTGATCCTATGTGCTTGTGCTACAGCTCTGGAATGGAGATGTCCTGCTTACTCTGATTTAAGTGCATTAAGTTATTTGAGTTCTGCTTTCACCTTCAGGTTGATCCAGTTTCTTCCCATTAATTTGCTAACTGGTCCATGGCCAGCCACCTCCCTTTCACTAAAAACTGAGTCACAGCATTAATTTAACTTTAAAAAGAAAATTATCTTACATTTCTATCCTGTCTTCATTGTTTGGTGATCCTGAGGCTTCTCCCCCTGTTCTATTCTTATTCATATGACTGAAAAGCCTTTTGGTACAACTTGTAATAGTCTTTGTATGGTCTAACTTGAATAGCTCATTTTTCTTTACTTTTTTTTCCCTTGCATATCTTTTTTTGATAGCTCTTCCTTTTGACCTTTTTTTCAATCCTTGTAGATTGTCAAACTATTTCTAACCTCTCTTTGGAAGTGATTGCTAGGAAGAAGTGCAGGACTTGACAACCTTTTTTTTCCTTACTTGAAAGATAAAATCCTGATAGCTTTAACACCATGGGCTTGAAGAACTTCCAGGCCTCTTCCACATTCAAATTCCCAGTCTCCTCAGTCACAGGTTTTTAAGCTAAATTTCTTAACTTACCAAAATTCACACTTCTTAAATAAAATCTGTTACAAGCATTTGCAGGTTATTTTTAATTTAAACTGAAATACAATTTGATTGCTTAACCTGCAGTATTTTCTTGGACTCCCTCGTGCACAGAGGTGGTGACTGCTTTCCAAAGTACAAAGCCTTGCCTTGGCGTGGTGAACTCCCAGTGCTCTAAGTGGGTGTTGTCTGCAAGGAGCAGCTGCAATGGACGTGTTTATTTGGATCTTTTTCCATAATGACATAAAAAAGCATGAGCCCAAAATATTTTACAAAGCTTCAGTATGCAAAACCATAGTAGGGTTCCTCTATGTAGTTACAAAATACAGACTGCTACTTAGGTCATTGTTCTTCAGTGGAAATAACTTTCTCCAAGAGGAAAGACTTTTTCATAGGAAAATAATTAAGCTAGTGTTAAAAATTCCACCAGTACAGGCAGATGACAGTAAAATATATTGGTGACTGTATTTGCAACAATTTTTTGTGTTGACACTTAAAGTGAATGTTGTGGTGCCAGACAAGGAATGGTGAGCAGGATCTGTCCTCCTGCACACAACATTAACATTCTCTCATCACTGTTCCAGAACATGCATACAGAGTTTTGGAAGAAGCCAAACTCTGAGTAGTTGTACCAAGGAGTAATTCAGTCACACGTTTTTCTTCTATTCTTACTAATAAAATATAGTAATTCCTTGCCATGTTGGGTGCATTCATCGTGCCATAGTAGCTCCGAGGATATTCTGGCTTTAAGATGTCTTTAGGAGTTTGGTCTCTCTTCATTGAAGTGCATGAAAGGAAGAAGTTTGAAATATGCAAAGCTTCAGTTACATTGGGTGATGTAAAGAAGCCTCAGTAATGCAGCACATTTCCCAGCTGGTTGTCTCGGTGCGTAATGGTTACATTCATCTAATCAAAAAGGGTTTTCTATGTGATGTGTATGTTTTGAGAATAACTTGAAGGATTCATACCTAGATGTTCACCTCTAGTGTTATTTAAACATTTTGAGTTTAGTGGAATGGGAATGTAATCTGTGACTTCAGTTTGTTTCCCTATGTAGAACGTTCTGCATGGTGAATTCTTTTATTTTAAGATTCTGCGAGGCTGCTGCTTACCACAAAGCAGAAAATATCTATCAGTCTCAAAGGCTGGACTCGCTTTCTAGGTTGAATCTCAGCATGTCCACAGAGAACTGTTAATCATGGTGACAGCCCAACTTCCAGGGGCAAGCTGACATTTGAGGTTATTAAGTCAGAAGACGATTGGGATAAGTTTAATGGCAGGTAAACAAATATCTAACAAATGGAAGTTTCAAGATTTAATTTAAAAATATATTTTAAGTGGCTGCCAGTAAGCCGGCAGAAGCATGTGAGGCATTTCTGAAATAGAAAATGCGATGGCTCATGGAATAGTGCATGATCAGTCATGTCATTCAAAATTACCTGTCAGCTGCAGGCAGGCAGGGTTTTCTTTTCCTTGTGGGTTTTTTTTCCCCTCCCCGTACAGTTATAAGTCAGAGGATGAATGCTGCTTCTTCGTCATCGGTGTCAGCAGAAGCTTGCGGCGAGGTAACCTGAGGTACAACTTTGATATACTGGGTTAGAACAAATAAAAGCTTGGGATAGATCACAGCAAATGATCATCCTGAAATGGCAGGTGGGACACTGGAGTTGGTGGAACAGTCACATAAAGTTACAGAGTGAGTCACAGGCAAAGCTAGAAGGAGTCAAGATTCTTAGGGATTAGCTGGGACTTTAATGAGTAGTTTCCACTGCTCAGGAATGGCTGTTGGCAGTTTAATCTGGTACCAGGTACATGCGTTCCCACTCACTCAGCTTATTCTGAGACAACATTTCTTTGGTATGTTGTAACTTTTGAGGGAGAATTGAATTGAAATGATGGTCTTTTTATTGCAAGGAAGGGGAACCTGCTTCACCCCTTTCCTTTCTCCCCTACTATGAACTGGTTAATGATAGTTTTGTTATTTTACCAAAGTTTTTGTTAACTACCACTGATTTTAGTATCTTTACATGTACTTAAAGTGATGTGATGTGATAATGCTCTTCTGTCTCTCTGCAGAAACCACATTTCTGTCTTAGAGCTCACTTTCCAAAGACATTTACCATGATTCCCAGTTGTACATTCCTACTCTATGTCCTAACAGAAGGGGAGAGAGTATCAAGTGTGACTGGCTCTCTGTTTTCTTGAAAGTTGCTCTTTATTTCAGGAACCAAACTGACTGTGATACTAAACTAATATTTCTGTTTGGCAATAGGTCATAGCAAACGACAGAAGCCCACTGGTGGGTAAATTCCACTGGGAGAAAATGGTGAAGAAAGTCTCAAGATTCGGCATACGTACTGGCACTTTTAACTGTTCCAGTGACCCCAGGTATATCCTTAAAGGATTATCTAAATCCCAGGAATATCTTAAGGCTCAACTGTGTTCTGGCAGCAGGGCTTGCTGTGTTGTAAAAGTAGCTATGACAGAAGGTGGCTTTATTCATGTTTTTATCTCTCCAAAAGTCTGCTCAGAATGCTCCATTACATTATTTATCAGCTCTGCAGCTTCCTGAAGTGTTGTGTGGGCAATGCATGATTAGACTGTAGAGAGCATAATACAGCAGTATTATGGAGAGGAATGAACAGAAGAGTTTGGCCTTCCAGTCCAGGCATTCAGGGACAGGAACTGTGCTTGCTTAGCACAGCACAGAATATATCAGTTTTAGAGTCGTTATATCACCATCTGGAAGGGGGAAGCACGGGTTAGCATGAACCTTGCATACAGTGCCTGCCTCCCAGAATTACTGACAAATCCTGTTCCCTGACAAATGTATGTTTATATATAAACTGGCACACACCCTTGGACAACACACAGTGTGCTGTGCAAGAGTCACTGTGTTTGCATATGATTCGAACAAGGAAGAAGAGCAGAGCCAAAGAAGCTATTAATAATTCTCTGCTGCTGTAAAAAGAGGCTTTTTTTAATATTTTGTTGGAGGCGTTTGCTTTACATGACAGGAGACTGTGTAGAATTCCAGTGGCATGTGTGGATATGCACATCTTATACAGCTTAAGTCCTAAATGTTTACAGAAATCTCAATGTTAATCATAAGAGGAAGTTCTTAGGCTTTGTAGTGCTTATGCAAAATAATCTTGTATAATCAAAACTCTGGTACTTGAACATCTTAAAAATTTGGTCATGTTTTTCTTTGCGTAGCTCCTAAGTAGCCTTAATGTTCTGATCAAATACTATGTTTTAAATTAATTCATTATTTTTAATACAAGAAATGTTTTGTGAAGTAAACCCTTGTGAATAGTTTTCATCAGGTTGTAGCTGAAATTCAGAAGCATACTGCACGTTGAAGTAATCAGGATACTTTTATTAGTACGGTAATACCTTATAGCTCCTTCTAAAAATGCTGCATTCAGATTCCTGGGAAGGGGAGTTGCAATTGTCTAAATACACATTGACAGACCAAAACCAGAGAGGATGTAGGTAAGAGGGCTGGTGAATGAGGCTGGTGGTCCCAATGTGCAGGGTTCTCAGAGATAGTTTGTGTGCCTGTTGGCTCTGTCATATCTTGATTATTGAAGCTTGCCAGGTATTTCCTCAAAGGAGGTCTAGATAATTTAGCGTAGTGATATTGGTAGGAAAGATGCATGAGGGAAAGGATCTTGTGAGTCATTAGATTCAACTCAGAGTTACTGGGCTCTGGACCATGACTCAGGGTTCAGCCATGAAGAGCCTCTTCTTTTAGGTATGGATTTGGGGTTCATCCCATCTGCCTGCCAGACAGGATTATTTTTTAGCCCAAATAATCCAGCAGCGTGTGTCTGCTTCCCGCTTCACTGGTTTTGTGGCCAGCTCTTTCACCTCACCCCTTAGCCTGTCTGCATCCTGCCAAAATGGTCCCAATAGGAAGTGGCACTTTTCAGCTTTATTAAAGCAACTGTGAACACAGCAGTGTCTGCTCAACTTCACCCCACGGCTGCTTAGCAAAACCAGGATGGAAGGAAGCGCTGGGAAAGCTGTGGGATATTGAGTTACACTGGAGTGGTTTTCTACTTGGCTGGAAGGCCAAGGAAAAGTAGCTTCTAATACTAAAGCTTTAAAGTTAAGAGTCAGCTTGTGTATTACTCAAATCCAGTTAAAAAGCATGAATGGCTCTATGGCCTTGTTTTCTTTAATGACCCGTGACAATTAACACTATTTCTCTTCCTGTTTTATGAATACATAATCTCTTTACAATATTCCTGTAAGATATAATCATATGGTAAGAATAAATATGCTTTGCCACAGAATATTGGGTGCCCTTACTTCCTGCTATTATATTGTAAGGGTTCCCAGGTGCTCAGCATGTCTCATTTTTGGGCTTAGAATAGAAATGCAAGGACTCAGTTCTGGGATTATGAAACTCTGTGATCTAACCTGCCGTTTTCTTTGTAGATACTGCAAGAGGAGGGGTTGGCTGAAATCCACTCTCATTATGTCGGTTCCACAAACCAGTACCTCCAAGGGAAAAGTCATGCTTAAGGAATACAGTGGGCGCAAGATTGAAGCGGAGCACATTTTCAAATGGATCACAGCCCATGCTGCCTCTCGGATCAAAACCATCTACAACTCGGAACATCTGAAAGAAGAATGGAACAAAAGTGACCAGTACCGAGTGAAAATATATCTGTTTGCCAACCTCGACCAGCCTCCGGCGTTCTTCTCTGCACTAAGTGTAAAGTTTACTGGAAGAGTAGAGTTTATTTTTGTGAATGTGGAAAACTGGGACAATAAAAGTTACATGGCAGAAATTGGTATCTACAAGACACCATCGTACATACTTAGGACTCCTGAGGGGATTTACAGGTATGGAAATAACACTGGTGAATTTATATCACTACGTGCCATGGATTCCTTTTTGCGCTCGTTGCAACCAGAAGTTAACGATTTATTTGTTTTAAGTTTAGTTTTGGTTAATCTGATGGCTTGGATGGACCTGTTTATTACACAAGGCGCCACTATAAAGCGTTTTGTGGTTCTTATAAGCACTTTAGGGACGTACAATTCACTATTAATTATTTCCTGGCTACCAGTGTTAGGTTTTTTGCAACTACCCTACTTAGACAGCTTTTATGAGTACAGTTTAAAACTCTTCAGGTACTCTAACACAACTACTTTGGCTTCTTGGGTGAGGGCTGATTGGATGTTCTACTCTTCGCATCCAGCCCTCTTCCTCAGCACGTACCTTGGCCATGGTTTACTAATTGATTACTTTGAGAAGAAGCGAAGACGCAATAACAACACGGATGAAGTAAATGCTAATAATCTGGAGTGGCTCTCGAGCCTGTGGGACTGGTACACCAGCTACTTGTTTCATCCCATTGCTTCTTTTCAACACTTCCCTTTTGACTCGGATTGGGATGAAGACCCGGATTTGTTTTTGGAGCGGTTGGCCTTCCCCGATCTCTGGCTTCACCCTCTGATACCAACTGATTACATAAAAAACTTACCCATGTGGAGGTTTCAATGCCTCGGCAACCATTCTGATGAGGAAGCACTGGAAACCTTTCCAGACAGTGAAAGTGACTCTGACAGTGAAAACAAAGAGCTCTTCAGTAGCGACAGAGAAGTCTCGGAGGACGATGAGCTGAACACATTTCACAGGTGCAGCGAGGGAGAGTGTCGGTGCGGCATCGAGACCGGTTCTTGTGCCAGTCAGTATTGTCACCACGAGCCATGTGAACGCAAAGCCAGGTCCTACGGCTCATACAGCTCTGCAGGTGACATGGAGCCAGACTGGTCCGCCTGGCCCCCCGACATGTTGCACTGTACGGAATGTGTGGTGTGTCTAGAAAATTTTGCAAAGGGCTGCCTGCTGATGGGCTTACCGTGCGGCCACGTGTTCCACCAGAATTGCATCATGAAGTGGCTGGCGGGCGGGCGACACCGCTGCCCCGTCTGCAGGTGGGCGTCCTACAAAAAAAAGCAGCCATACATACACCCGCAGCCTTTGTCGAGTGAGCCCCCGTCTTAGCTGTGTGCCCATGTCCTTTGTAAGCTTTCAGGATATTACTGCTTGCCTTTTAAATGTTAGTCACTTCTATGTGGTTTGAAGTTTTAGTTTAAATGTTAGTGCAGTGAACTAAAATATACATGATGCTAACGTTAATGACAGAATCATTTGGTTGCCTTGTATGTTGAACTGAATGCAAACTTACCATACAATAACTTGTTCTCTTCAACATCTGGAAACTTGATGCTGTTTTTGTAAGCACAAAAATCAAGCCTACAAGAGAAGCGTATTCCAGCAAACGTTTACAGGTTAGGATGTGGGTGAAATTGAAATTCTAATCGGAGACAATTGCTTAATTTAAGTGTTTCTTATTTTAGAGTCTGTTCTGCACATCTTTGTTGAATAATGTATGTTGTAAGACAGTACCATTTAAAAAGAAATCAGTGAAATAAATTATTTTAAAAGGAGATTTGTAATGTTAATTGTTTTGATAAATATTTTTTGTGTATGGTTACGGATGTCTTGCTGGCCTGATTTATCTGTGAAGACAATAAAAATATAACACAACTTTTGTGACTAATAAATCATCTCCTAGGGATGCAGGAATTCAGTGCTCCAAGCCACTGGCCAAGGAGAAGGCAGTGGTATTTCACTGGGAACTACTTCCTTCATAAGTCTGCTGTGTTGGTGTGCTTCTCTGCTTGATCAGTGGTTTTCCAGTTGATTACAAGCTGCTTTTGCAGATGGAGACCCCTTCTACCAGCTGTCTCTCCAGCACTCTCATCTGCAGACATCTAGGAAGACTTTAGGGTAGCTCCCTCTACAGCCTCAAAGTAAACTGTTGTGAAGGAGCAGAATATTGTCATGCAATGACAAAAGTGGTTCGTAAAGGTAAAAATTGCCAGCTTCCAACTGTGCTGGTATTCTGAAGTGACTTCTGGTTTCTTTGATAGTTCTTCGGTGCCATAAAAATTTGGGTCTGTTGTTTTCTTTATATTTCAATATGAAACTCTGATTTTGGTTGTACCTTTCAGAAATCATCTGGCTGAAAATAGAGAGGAACTGTTGGTTGGAAAGAAAAAGCTGGTGGGGGGGAAAGAGATATGAGTAGAGAAAAAGGCCAAACTGGAAAGATATTTTCAATTGTCTTGTTTCATTTATTTTAAATCTTACCTATGTGATATGAAAGGAGGATAACAACAGGAAGATGATGATAATAGGAAATACAAACACAGCTCTCTGTTGCAGTTACAACGCATCTCCCTTTGTGTGTATAGATTTGGGAGGCTGGTGCTCACAGAGCTGCTGGCATTGTTTTACCTGTCCAGGGTACCTGGGCACGCTCTTTTTTATGAACAAATGTTTCACGGCTCTGTCAGCAGGTGTGTTCTCAATAGGATATTCATGTAATTAGCAGAAGAGCTGTTTTTAATTTACTGAGTCCTTTTTCCTCTCTCATTTCCTTTTTCCCATGGCAGTAGTGAAGCAGAGATGTACAAGGGGCACAATATCAGCAACTCTCCCGTGGTCCAGAAAGTCATTTTTATTCCAGTTGAGACCTGCCAGTACATGCCCTGTCTCTGTCATTACAACCTCAGCAGAGCAGTGGAGAGGCATAATGAGGGCAAAGATCATTTCTGCTTCCAATTTGTGCAGCAGTGTGGCATATGTGCTTGTCTTGAGTAGCTGAAATCCACATTGTTTCAGGACTGTTTTGAAACCTGCACTGAACTGAGGCCAAGGGAAAGCAGAAGTTTTGTGAGTATAAATAAGGCTGCAGCTGAGGTGCTGACACACAAAAGTGAGGTGCTGTATCACAGCCCGCT
The DNA here is from genome assembly GCA_013389985.1 of Dryoscopus gambensis. NCBI lineage: Eukaryota > Metazoa > Chordata > Aves > Passeriformes > Malaconotidae > Dryoscopus > Dryoscopus gambensis. The sequence goes on along the minus strand of WEIT01014766.1, from coordinate 178,210 downwards.
GTAGTCTTTCGCTGGTACCTCGGCAATTTGCCAAACACTGTGAGTGCTAAACTGGAGCAATGCTGTGTCCTTGGAGCACTGAGTGCTTGTGGAGCGCAGCTCTGCTGCTGAAGGCTGACCTCCTCACCTTCACACACAGCCCCAGCAGCTCTACCTCTACGCCCTGGCTCAGCCTTGTTTGCAAACCTTTGTGCACACCTGTTTCAGCTGAAGACTTGTTCCAATGGCCTCAGTTGCTCTACTCATTCAGTTCTTTTGATGGATGACCCAAACTGCTGTTTAATTAGCAGGAGAGCCACTGAGGGCACATCCATAGGAGCAGGTAATTATGACCACTAGGTAGCTGTGGCGGAAGGTTTGGTCCCCTCGTGTCTGGGTTATATAAATTGTTGTGGTGCAGTTCCCAGCAACGCATCTGTTACAGAATCTTGAGCAGCTGGCACAGTGTATTGGGAGTCCCAGCAGGACAGAAAAAGCAGTTGGATGTGTTTATTTTATGAAACGCTCGTGCAGTAGCAGCAGAAGCATCGAAGTAACATTGCTTTCTACCGAGTGCAGGATCTCAGGCAGCGCTTCCCTGACGCGTTGACAGTTGAACATCCGGAGAATGGAGCAAAGGAGCAAAGACTGCGCCTGTAACAGGGTCAGCGATTTCGCTGCTCACATGTTTTGCCTCGCAGGGCTGGGTTGTGCTAGTACTTGTGAAATGTCTTAACTGAGATGCTAAACATTCCTAAAGTGGTGTTTTATTCTCTGATGTCTCGTGCCTGGAAGCTGGAGAGCAATTGTAAACAGAAACTGTCTAAGCACTGAGGTGAGGGTATTAACTTATTTGTTAGGTTTAATAAAGGCGATGGATGTTTTGTGCTGCTATTACAAAGGATGAATTTAAATCATCTCTGAAGCTCTTTGCCGCTCTCGTTTTCATCAATTACTGTTTTATTAACACTGGCTTTCCCACTGCTGGTGCTCAGTCCAAAACGAGAGCTCTCCTTTCCAAAGCTTGTTTAGATCTTTGTTCTGCATTACATTTTGGAGGGAAAGATGACAAAAAGTGAAACTGTACATTTTTGTAGCTGTCATTAAAATGTCTGTCTCCAGTAATTAAATAATGAGGGTAAGCAAAATTGTAAGATATTAAGAGTTAGATTAAGTTAATAGCACCTTTTTCTTCCTAAGCTTTTGCACTCAGTGCACCACAAATTTATTTCTAGTGCTCACCGTCTCAGATTGTGCAGCGGGGTGTGAAGAGATGGAATGACTCGCTGGAGCTCCAGCGGAGCAGCTCCAAGCTGTCCCTTCATTTCAGCCAGGTGACCCTGCGGAGAGGAGGATGAAGATGAGCCAGGCCTGGCTGGCGGGATTTCTCCGAACGAGCCCCGGCGGCTGAGGGCGAGGTGGGCACCGGCTTGCACGAGCTTTGCCCTCGGGTGTCCTGCGGGCCGTCCCAGGGGAAAGAGCGGAGCGGGAGTCAGCCCTTGCACCAACAGGTCATCGAGGTGCTGGAGTTCCAGAGAAGGGAGCGGAGCTGGGGAGAGGTCTGGAGCACAGGTGTGATGAGGAGCAGCTGAGGGAGCTGGGGGTGGCTCAGCCTGGAGAAAAGGAATCTCAGGAGGGACCTTATTGCTCTCTACAACTCCCTGACACAGGAGGATGTAGCCAGGTGGGGGTCAGGCTCTGCTCCCAGGAAATCAGCGACAGGACGAGAGGACGGAGTCTTAAGCTGGACCAGTGGAGGTTGCACTTTAGGAGGAATTTCTTCACAGAAAGGGTGATTGGACATTGGAATGGGCTGCCCAGGGCGATGGTGGAGTTAGCAAACCCCGGAGGTGTTTTAAGGAAAGACTGGACGTGGCACTCAGTGCCAGGGTGGTGTTTGGTCGTGGTTGCACTCGATAATCTCAGAAGTCTTTTCCAACCTAACTGACCCTGTGAATAGGTTACAAACACGCTCAGTGTCAGGGGCCGACGGCTCCCGCCGCCACCAGCGCCCGCCCCACT
>WEIT01014766.1:138566-174054 GCA_013389985.1 Dryoscopus gambensis | reverse complement strand
GGCGTTGCTATGGCGCCGGGCGGGGATTGCGGTGGGGCCGGGCTCGGCCTGGCCCTGGCCCTGGCTACACCCGGCCCGGGACCGGGTGGGTGGAGACCTCACAGCACCGTCCAGTATCTGAAGGGGCCTACAGGGAAGCCAGAGAGGGGCTCTTTGTCAGGAACTGGAGTGGCGGGATAAGGGGTAATGGGTGCAAGTTGATAGAAGGGAGGTTTAGGTTAGATACTAAGAGGAAATTCTTCCCTGTGAGGGCGGTGAGACACTGGAACAGGTTGCCCAGAGAAGCTGTGGCTGCCCCATCCCTGGAAGTGGATAAGGCCTCGAGCGGCCTGGTCTAGCAGAAGGTGTCCCTGCCCATGGCAGGGGAGATTGGAACTATATGGTCTTTAAGGTCCCTTCCAACGCCTTAATATTCTATGATTCTAGCTCCTCTTGCAGACATAGCCTTAAAATTAAGAAATAGTAGCTGAAATATTGGGACTTGGAGGGGGAAGGTGAGTCCGTAGACAAACTGTGTGTTTCTATGAACAGCTTTCTAATGTCACAGTGAAATGAAATAATGAAGACACTGGTGGATTTCATTTTTGCCTTTCATAAGTAGCTACTAATGTGTTAGTGAAAAAATCTGCTGTTTGGCGAGAGGAAGGCCAAATACATTAGAGATACTGGAAAAGCAGCAGGGACAAGAAGGATGACAGGCACGCAAGTTGAAGGCTTAGACAAGCTGCAGTGTCACAGATGTTCCCTGGTGCTTTGGAGCAGCTGAGTCCCAGGGGAGCAGGTTATGGTTGTTGCTTGTCAGGTGAGAGAATCAGATGAGGAATGTACCTTTGGGAGTGTCCTTTCCTTTCTTTCTCTGCCTGTGGCTGAGCACTGTGTGGGCTGGGTCAGTCTCCTGTGTTCCTGAGTGTGGTACAGGAGACCACAGGGAGAGCTGGGGTTGGGGACTGCTGCTCTCGGGGTGGGGTAACACATCAGACAGCTGTGTAACCCACACATGTGGTCGTGCTGCGCTGAGAAGTTCTTGCCTCGCGTCCGAGGGCTGCTCTTTAGCCTTCCCTAATGGATGAACTTGTCATGTTTTCCAGTAGCACAGTGTCTGTTGGTCGTCTTGGAGCTCTTGGAGGATGGTGCTATCCACCTTGAACCTTGTTTTTGGTGGTGCATAGCAACAGGACGAGGAGCAAGGGCCATAAACTAAACCACAATAACTTCCAGCTCTACATGGGGAAGAACTTCTTGACGCTGAGGGTGGTAGAGCCCTGGAACAGCTGCCCAGGGAGGTTGTGGAGTTTTCCTCTCTGGAGACATTCCAAACACCTGGACATGTTCCTGTGCCACCTGCTCTGGGTGACCCTGCCTTGGCAGGGGGTTTGGACTGGGTCATCTCCAGAGGGGGTTTGGACTGGGTCATCTCCAGAGGTTCCTTCCTAACTCAGTGAGTCTGTGATTCTTTGCAGAGACCCCTGCCCAGGCTCTATGGAACAGGTGTAGGGAGAGGTGACGTGAGTCCTCTTGCTGTCATGAGCACTCCCTTGGGGTGCAGGCTTGCATGGTGACTTCACAGGCCCTAGCAGTGATATTGAGAAACCCATTAACAATAAAAAATTCCTTTTCTCCTGTACCTAGCTGCAGCTTTAGAAGGAAGAAGAAGTAGTTCCTAGCTGATGGGGGAACAGCACTGCTTATCTCGTGTCTGCCAGCAGCTGTGCACAAGATACAGTCCCTGAGTAGGGCTAGAGGGGGCCATCCATGCACAGCAGGAGCTGGATGATGATGGGGAGAGGTTGAGATTTTTGTGATGGCAACGTTTTGCCCTCTGCTCATTTGTCTGCCCAGTCTGTTGATGTGAGATAATTTATTTATGATCATTACAAGGCAAACATCTTCAGTCCTTGTGAAGAGCTGGTGATGCATTTCGGCCTGTCTAAAGCTGGGGATTTATGATACTTTTAATGCCATGTCGGGATCATTTGGACTGAAAAAGTGGGTTTTCCTCCCAGGCTCTTTCCAGCTGAGTGCTTTGCTGGCTGGCTCTGGTGTGATGCAGTGCTGTGAGAGTGATGGTTTTGTTTAGATCAGGAATGGAAGCAGAATAGCTTCATCAGCGTGGAGTTGTGCTCAGGGTAATTACCTTTGCTCAGCTGGACCACATACTCCTGTTCCCAGCACTGCTGCCTTGTGCCATGGTTTGTATCCATGTCCACGTGTCCTGTGTGAGATGCGCAGTGTGGCTTCTTTGCAGCTCCACAAATTGCTGTCTCATGTAGCTGGGAGCACGGAGTAGGCTGGATGAGAGTCAATGGGATTTCCTCCTCCTCTTACACAAAACAGGAGGTGAGTTGGGAACAACAGCTCTGCCTTTAGGACAGTCATATCAAGCAGCTGATTCCTGGCAATGATGTCAGAGTTAGCAAGGATTGATGACAACACACAAGCAGTCTTGATTTAATGGTGTCTTTGTGCTGGGTTATGCATCCCAGAGGCAGAAGCTGCAAATCCTGCTGTGATTCATTTGACAGTTTCTGATTGTGCTTGTATGTGAAGGCTTGTTGTGTGTTGGTTTGTTCTCGAATACAGGTTGTACGGCAAATCTCTGGTAGGTGTTACATCTGAGACAGGATAGTTGGCCAGCCAGAGCTCTGTCACGTTTTACTTCAGTCTCTTCCCCTAGCTTTTTTCTCTCTCATGTAGCCCATGCTCGAAAAAGGGACCTTCTTAGCTTTCTGTCAGGATGAAGAATGACTCTCCATGACATTTCCTCTGCTCCGAAGAACAAGAGGGGAGGCTGCAGTCAGTCCTGCAAGGTTTTGGTGGTTTTTTCCCTGTAAAACCAGGATTTTACTAAAGGTACAGGAGCTTTCTGAAACCTGTTGGAAACTTCTGTATCGATGCAGGGCTTTGGGTTGTCTGTGGGGGTTTTTAAACTGATTTTGTACTTGGGCACCTCAAATGGTGGCTGTTGTCTGCAGTCAAAATGTGGTCTTGTTCCCCATGACCAAGACTGGTAAAAGCCTAAATCTGTTGCTCTGCTGGGCTTGTGCACTGAAGAGAACTTGCTTTACAAGTTTTCAGTGCGCAAGTTCTCTTCTCTCTGCTTTCCTAGAGTGGTGGTCAGGGCAAGTGGAGCTCCCCACCTCCTGGGGGAGCCAGACAATCTGGAACAGAGATCTTGGCAAGTGCCAGGAGGGAGCTGTCAAAGGAGTGGCTGTGTTTGAACCCCACCAAAGGCAGGGGAAGGGAAGCTGGAGGGCAGAGGGACCTGAGCAAGTGGGAGGAACACAGCAGGAACCTCATGATGCAGAGCAGTGCAAGATTGTGCAGGTGAGACAACCATCTCTGCATGCAGGGATGTGCAGCCTGCGGCTGGCTGGGCACCAGCTCTGCAGGAAAGGATCTGATTTCCCATGGATAACAAACATGAGTTCCCAGTGCACCTTAGGAGCAGCGAAGGCAAATGCGGCTGTGTAAGGAAGCTGTAGTCACAGTGCTGAGTGTTCAGTTACTGTGCTACTCAGCATTTAAGAGGCCACATCTGCAGAACAGTGTCCCAGTGTGGGCACCCAGTTGAGGAAGGATCTCAGCAAACTGGGGAAGCATGGCAGAGGATGGTGGAGGGCTGGAGCCCGTGATGCACGAGGAGTGGCTTAGGGAACTGGGCTCATTTTGGCTTGGAGAAGAGAAGGTGAAGGAGGAAGGGTCTAAAGCCTCTTACTGCCTCTGATGGGATTGTAGTCAAGTCAGAGACAGGTACTTTTGAGGTCTCTCCAGTGACAGGAGAGGCCACAGCTGGCAAGAGGAGAGTTTTGAGTTGGACATGAAAGGCCAGTTTGGATGGAGCTCTGAGCAATCTGGTTTAGTGGAAGGTGGCCCCACCAATAGCAGGGCATTAGAAATAGATGGTAATTGATATAGATTAGTATAGATTGGTAATAGATGGTCTTTTCCAAACCAAACCGTTCCAGGATTCTATGAGGAAAGGTCTTCACCACAGGAGTAATTTAAGTGCAGTTGCTCAAAGTGGCTGTGAAGTCTCTGCCCTCAAACAGTATCAAAACTCAGTGGATGAGGCCCTGAACAACCTGTCTGAAGTCTGAACTTGATTCTGCTTTGAGTAAGGATTGGCTTGGAGACCTCCTGGGGATCCTCGTGATTGAAATGGGCAGTAGCATTCTTGGTGCTGTCATCCTGTGCCAAAGTCTGTCCCTTCTGCTGAAATCCCCTGTGGCAAGTTCCCCCTGTACGGTGACATGGCTGTGATGTGGGAAGTGAGCCAGGCAGTGAGCGTCTGACTCACAGATCACAGCATGGAATCATTGAAGAGTTTCGGTTGGAAGGGATCTCTAAAAGTCCTCCTTAACTGCTTGTCTGAACATTAAGAGCAGTGCAGTAACTGGTGATATCTCTGCAATGTTTTGGGGTTTTATTATTTGAATAATGAAGTATTTTAATATCACTCATAACTTAAAGCTCGTGCACTTTAAAGTGCTGCTTTTGATACTGAATGTTTAAGTTACATGCAAGTATAAAAGCATAGTTTTAAAGTTGGAATTTCAAGTAACTCTCTTTCTCTTTTTAAGGTCAATGAATGGTCCTTGAAGATAAGGAAAGAAATGAGAGTGATTGACAGACAGATCAGAGGTTTGTACTTGTGTCTCATTTTTTGTTTTTACTCTCCCTGTCTGCCTTCAAGGTTTTTTTGCTTTAATTGAGGCAGGCTGTGAAATTTAATAACCTAGGGTAGTCTATCACATTTGGAATAAAGGAAGATGAATGTGATCCTGGGGCCAGATTTAGTCTGTGTTACAAAATGATGTCGCTGTGAAGCTATCCAAGTAAAATTTTCAAAAGAACATGAATATTTCATGCTCCCAGTAAGACATAATGCTCTTAAATCCCTTTGGATAACATGTATTAGACTTATTATCCAGAATTTCACACACATTGATTTAATGAGTAGTATCAGTGTGGTATATAATTCCACATTTCGAAAGTTCCACTGGTATGTACTGGTGTAAAAGTGCACAACCCAAGCAAAAGTAGCTTGCTGTCAGCTTGGGTAAATTGCAGACAGAAGAGAGGGAGGGGAAAAAAAAAAGTATTTTCTCAGTGGGTGGGTGTTTTGCTATTAAATGATGAGCGTTACACTGCTGAATGTATCTTAAAAGCAGAGGAGTTGCTTTTTATTGCACTGCTGTTAGTTCAGAATTTGTTCTGCCTGCCTTCCCTGAGCCTGAAAATAGATTTGGGTCTAGGTTTTGTTTTCCCCTTCTTTGTCTTTTACCCTGACCTTGGGATTTGTCTGTGGGATGTGCTGGTGAAGGATATTTTGTGTCAGCATCTGGTTACCAGGCACATGCCTGTTTTGAGTGACTCCTTGAGCAGTACGTCCTCCCTTCCCCCTTCTTCCCCAGCCCTGTGCCTCTGGAGTAACCTGGCAGGTTTGTGTCTTCTCCCTCCTGTAGACTTATATGAGTTGGTTGGAGAAGGTTGCTCGTGCAGTACAAAGTCTGTCCTCGTCTCTAATATGTGGAACAGAGTTTATGTCTTTCCCAGGAAAACTGATGTACACAGACGTGAATTCTTTCGCTTTCTCCAGGGCACTTTGTGTGGCTGTATCAGGCTCAGAGGAACTGCAACTCTGATCTTACTAGCAAAATATGTTTTAGAGGTTGCATCTTCCACAGAAGCAAAATACCCACAGGTTCACTACTGATGTGTCTTGAAATTTTGGATTTCTCTTAACTTTTTACACGCCATAATACTTTTAAGGGCCTATACAGATACTAGGTTACATGGTAGTGTGATATTTTGATGTGGATGCAAATCTAATTATTTTAGCAGCTCTAAACATGTCTGTATTTCAGAGTCCTACGTTCAAAGAAATACAATTCGGCACTAACCACCAACTGTCTGCTATTCTGATAATTCCCCTTGAAATAAAGTACAGAATATCTTTGTGCCAGGATTTGACATTTTACCAAGTGTCACCTATGGAAGTACGTGGTTCTGCTGGACATTTCCCAGACTAGCAGGCTGCTCCTGAAGGATGACAGCCAAGTGCCACTGAAGATTTTCTCAAAAATTACCTGCTGTGGTTGGATTCTGCCATACTTTGTCCTTTCTGCTGAGCCTTACACAGGAAATCCCTGCAATCTTTAAGGATGCTAAGCTGGAAGCTGCCTCAGTTTCCTTGGGGAAGGCTGTGCTAGATGTATTTGGAGGAGGCAACACTAGATCCACCTGGGATGAACTGAGTGGGCTTGGATCACTGGAACACTTGGCTCATCTGGTCAGCGCAGTTACTAAAATAGCAACACAGTTTGAAACCATCTGTTGTTGGACTCTTGCTGCTGTAGTGATTTCTCTCTGGGGTAGGTTGTTTTTCAGGACTTGGAAGGTTTGGAGAAATGAAAGAGGTATCCTTGTTTCTTCAGAATTGAATTTTTTGAGTTGATAGAGTTGGAGTAATACAGTTACTTGGTTGTTTGCTGAGCTTGCAAGTCCCTCTCACATGTGCTTGGGCTGCTTCGTGCCTCTTGTGCTTGATAGTGCTGCAGAGAGACTGGGGAAGTGACTTTGGCTCCCTTGAGGAGTGTAGCTGGCACTGACCTTCAAAGATGGAGTTAACTGTTGTTGCATACTTGTGCCACTGATCTCATACTCAGCAGCTGGGCATGCCAGTGAAAGCATTCACTCGAGTACAGGCTGCCCTCCACTAGCTGAGTGTAGCAACACAATACTTGCGGTTGTTTTCAGCCTGACAAAGTGAATGTTGTAATTCCTCAGTACTGCTGGAGTTCTTCTGGTGCTTTCTGTTTCCTGCTGGAGCACTTCAGCTCTTTCTTACCTGCTCTGATATGCTGGGACTCAGCTCAGTCCTGTGTCTGACATACAAATGTCTTCAAGTTTGTGGTATTTCTGAAAATAATAGTGGGGAAGCAGCAAGGGTATGTTTTTCTGATGATAATCCTACAGCTTTCTGCCAGCCCTTTGAGGTAAAGACCCCAGTGAATGATACTGAGAGACTAACTGGTCTTGAGTGCAGGGTTCATTAACTCCCGCCTAAGAAGCTGTGTTGAAGTCTCCAAGTCAGCCTGTGCCAGAAAGTGTGTGTTTATGCCTTTGTTTTTATAAAAGGGCAACTTCTTATTCTTCCGATGTGTAACTTCATGTGGCATAAACCAAGAAGACTCAAAACTAAATTTGAACAGAGGCTTTCCTTGAAATAATTGTTCTTGTGGTCATTTCAATTTACTCTTTGCAGGAAGGTGAGGCTAATCCCTATTATCTGAATTCTTTATTTACTTTAGGATAATTTTTCTTGGGGACTCTTAGATCCACATTTCATCAGTGGCCAATGTATTGCTGAGTCTGGAAAAGGAAGGAGGTTGATATTGCCCCTGGTTATTCTTGCATTTTTTGCTCTGGGCTTTTTGGAGTACCTGGCTCCTGCTGTTCACTGCCAGTGTTACCTGGCAGGGCAAAACTGTAAACAGCCACGTCAGATTTGCTGGAGAAACCAATGGTATTTAAGGAGGCCTATTTAGTGTTTAATAGTTCAAATCCAACCAACTCTTTGGTGCTCATGCTTAGTTCAGTATTCCTGCTTCAGCACACTTAAAAATACAGCTGTTGAACAAAGCTGGGTGCCAGGAGAGTTTGAACAGGATGTTTTAAGTTAGATGTATGTTTTGTGTATATGTATTTGTATCAGGCCAGTTTAATAGTCAGGAAGTTATTTTGAAGTTGTAAGTCAAATCATCCTCTCAGAGTGCTTTGTTCTTATGAGACCTTTTTCATAAGCTCTTAGTCAGCTCAGCATCATGGACATTCTCAGACAGTCCTTTAGAGTACTCTTTACGCAAAGGAAATTACAGAGCTGGATGTTCAGTAATGAGAATTTTCCTATTAAAATTTAGCTGAATTAACCAGCTGACATGTAAATCAGCCTAGAACAAGGTCTTTGAGTAACAGAGGGAATCTGAAATCAAGCAGAAACAATTCTTCGCATTGGAAACACACCCCAACAAATGACTGATTTCTCTTCCATATTCTTAGGAGTTTGTCACTATTTGTTGTGTTATTCTGTGCTCCAGATATCCAGAGGGAAGAGGAAAAGGTGAAGAGGTCAATAAAGGATGCTGCCAAAAAGAATCAGAGAGATGTGTGTGTGATCTTGGCGAAGGAGCTGATCCGCTCTCGGAGGGCCGTAAGCAAACTCTATGCATCCAAAGCTCACATGAACTCTGTTCTCATGGGGATGAAGAACCAGCTTGGTAAGAGCAAATTCTGAGCCTGAGCACAACGACTGCTCTGACAGTAGCGGTGAGGTCTGAGGTTTCCTTGCCCAGAACTAAAGTCAAATGCAAGCAGAGCTTGAATGTGGAAGCAGCTGTGCTCTTGTGAAAGGCAGCTGATTCCAGTGGGCTTCAGGAACCTGGGAAGATCCTCCCATAGCAAGCCCAGAGCTGTGAGGCTGCTGCAGTTTTACTCTCTAATCCAGCAGGCGCATGCACCCACATTCTCAAAGCAGAGCCTTTGCCACCACCCCATAAACACACAGCTTTCACACACAGGTGAACAGCTCCATCCTGCTCTTCCTCTTCTGCTGATGAGGACTGAGGTCCACTAGTAGAACACAGATGTACACAGTAGATGGGTTTTTCCAGGAGCTGCTCTCAGATGCCCTATCTAAGGTGGTCAGATACATGGTACCTGGCCCCAGATCTGCTCCGCTGAGCTGCTGGGGCAGCTGGTCCTGCCGGCCACTGAGGTTTGTGTATTCCCTGATCCACTTTGACCCTTCCCCAAACTACCTTTGGTCATTCCCCTGAAATTCAGTTACGTTCCTGTATTCCCCCTAAGAGACACATCATAAGTTTTCCCTGTGTCCAAACATGCTCTTTTTCCTTATATCCCTGCAAGGAGTCCTGTATCCCTGTAGGCAATAATCCCCCTCAGTCTGCAGGATGTTCTGAGACTGTTTCCCTACTGCCCTGTCTGGATGGGTGTCCCACCCTGGGCTCTGAAGTAGTCAGGGAGCTCCCAGTTTTAGTTTCTTGGGGTTCCTGCCTCTCACTGTTCCCTGCATCCTTGCTGGTTCCCTGTTTCCTCTGACGAGCTGCTCAGCAGATGATCTAACATCTCTCCTCAGAGCCTGGGGGTTGCAGTGATACAAGAATCACATGCTCTGAAACTGAGCTCACAGTTTGGAGCATGTTCTTAGTGTGCATTCCTAAACGGTTGGAATGCATTCGTAATATCCCTGTATCCTTTTGGAACCTGTGTCTCTGATTTTGACAGGATCTGTCACAGGAGTAGAATTCCCTTCATCTTGTAGATGGTTGTTTCTCTAGCAAGAGTCTGGGGGCGTTCACCAACACCTGTATGGGGACAGGGGAGCAGTGTTTGATTTTCTTGGTGTGGATGAATCCTTTTGCCCCTTGGCTTAACACCCACGTTCTGTAAACCCTCCTTGGTCCTTTTTGTTGCTCCAGAACCAGCGTATTTCCCTCATTCCTTTTCCATGTCAGAAATCTGTTGTTATAGGCTTCCTGGAGTGTTTTCCATAGCTGGAAACATTCCAGCCTGTAACAAGCAGAGCAGAAAGCTTTAAAGACAGGAGAAGACTTGGTGGAGGTCAACATGCTGCTGAAATGTCAAAGCATTTCCTCCACTCCAGCATTAGCCAAGTAGATTTTAACACTGGATGAGTGATAAATCAGGAATCACACTGTGAACTTTAAGTGTAATTTTGTGACAGTTCAAATGTGGCTCACCCATGCATCTCAGGAAAGGGAAGTAGGACCATCCTTGCAGCTTGAGGTGTCTCTTGAAAGGAAAAGCTCAAACTAGCCCCTTCCTTACTACTGCTGCCAGCATCTTCATCTTCCTGGGAATGTTCTGGTACACTTAGACAGGAAATATGAAGGAATCTAGAATTCAGTCTGGGGTCTGTAGTAACTTGAGAAATGACCACTCAAGGCAAGGTGTCTGTTAGTTTGTTACAAGTGTAAGGCTCTTAAAAGAAATTATAAAAATGAAAAATAATATGTGCTGTACCTTCATTTTGCTTCATTAAGGAGTGACCATTTTATATACAAACGGGTAAGTTCTCCATGTCCAGGAAGCTGCAAAGTTAGCAGAATTCCAAAAAACTTCCCAGTGTCATGGTAAATCAATACATCTGAGGAGAGTTTATAAGTTACATTATGAGAATAGCCTCTGGAAAGAGTATTGTTAAATTCAGTTTAAACAAGCTTATTTTCAGCTTCTCTGCCTCAGTATTAATGTTACAGCTTACTCTTTGCTGTGAAACTGTTGCAGCAGGACTTCTGCCAGGGTTAGCTTCCAGTACCGGGTGTCAGGCAGGAGGTCTCTGGTTTCAGCACTCCCTGCAGCTCTGCTGCTGAAACCCTCAGCAACACCCCCGGCAGCTGAGGGGCCGGGCAGGAGCAACTCGGGCCTCTCTCTCCCTGTCTCTAATGAACTGGGTGCAAATGGTTGAAACTTTTCTGCAGACCACCTGGGTTGCTCATTGTACAGGACCTGTAGCTTTGCTATAAATGTGGCTTTTTCAACGTGGGTACAAGTTGGGCTTTCCCAGGAATTTAGCCAGGAATGAAGAGGTGGACTGCTCATTTCTTTTTTAAATTCAATTGCCTAAATGTAAACAAATTTCCATGTAGGGAGGATATAATTTCTCTGCTTTTGGCAGTGCATGGATTGTTCAAACTATTCTATTCCTGTCCTTCACAGCTGTCCTCAGAGTAGCAGGTTCATTGCAGAAGAGCACAGAAGTCATGAAAGCTATGCAAAATCTAGTAAAAATCCCAGAAATTCAAGCAACGATGAGGGACTTGTCCAAAGAGATGATGAAGGTAAGATCTGGCACATAAATCAGACCTGGGTGAACACGATGTGGTTGTTACTGAGCTGTGCAATTGCGTGGCCCCTTTGTCAGAGGGCTTGTGTGAGCTCAGGACATTCTGTGACTCTCTGGCCAGTCTGATTCTGGTGCCACAAAGAGTTTTAAACCTATTGGCAAAAAGCTGTCAGACGAACATTCCTAATAACAAGTTTGAGTCAAAATTGGAAACATATCAGGAATTTATTCACCACACACATGTTGAAAGCAATAACAATTTTTAGCATTTATATACACTATAACATCCAAGATTTTTTTATAGACACTCCCAAGAATCTGCCTAATTTATTGCATCATGGTAGAGGTGTTTTATTTATTTTAATTACTACCAGAACATCTCATCTGTCTTTCTTTAATGGATAACCCAAGTTTTATCCAGCTAAACAGTGCTTTATTAAATTTGCTGTCCTCGTTAGACAATTCCTATTGATTAAGTTTTTTGGGGTGTACAAGCCTATGAAGTGGCTCCCTTACTGCACCTGCAGTCTATTAATCAAATTTTCTGGAGTGTATAGGTCTTTGACTCCTTAACACTCTCAATATACCATTCTTGTTCGTGACATCTAATTCATCTCCAGTTATATAATAACCATTAAACAATTCTTTATTGAATTTTGTTCTTCAACTATAGATTCTCTAAGGGGTATGGGTCCATGGAGTTCCCTTCTGCAGGTGCAGTGAGGTAATTTCTCAGGCTTTTCTACTGACACTCAGCCAACACAGATCTAAATCAAAACCAGCCAAAATAACACAGTCGAACATTCCTTAACTAATTAAACATAGTTCATTGCTAAATTTTGAAAGAATCACAAAACTCCATATAACTCACTGTCACTGGGTTTAAAACATCTAGCTCGGTGTCTCCATGTGATGGGAGTGCTCTGATTTGAAAGTATACTAAGTCTCTGTTGTGACTATTACATTTTCAACTACCAAAGTGATGCCATGATGATTTTTTGCTTTTTCATATACTCGTCTTATATACCCTTTCATATACCCTTTTTATGCAGCTTTTATGTATCCCTAGTGCTTTTAGCCCACATACGTGCAATTCCCCAAGTCTGATAACTGGCTTAGACCCAAAGTTCTGCTAAGCCAAGAGACCAAACATCTCGGAAGGCTTGCAGTTGTGGGGTCAGAGAGCCCCAGACACCAAGGTCCTCTCCAGAACACATTCTGTAATCCAGGATAGACCCATGCAGGGGGAAGGTTCCTCAGGATGGGGCTTCTCTTGAGCCTCTCATTGGGGAATCTGTGATAGATATGCTCATGTGCAAGGTCTCTGTGTACACAAATCATCGTGGGTGTGCATTCTAGAGGGGGTGCATCTTCCTCCGGGGGGGCACTTTCGGGTGTGCATCCTGCCTGGATGTGGTGCATCTAAGGATCCTTCAATAAATACCAAGGTAAAACCCTTTTTCCCTTCTAACCGTGTTTGGCTTCCAATTCTAAGCCCAGGAAAAGGCAACAAAAGCTGTTTTGCTTTTTCCCTTCTTACCACTCTAGACTATTTAGTTCAAGTAAATTTATTTCTAAATAATTTTGCTATTGTGCACCAGCATGGTTTGGCCATATCTAGTTTGCAGGGCCTGCAAAGGAATGTTTTCAGTAGCAGATAGAAAAAAAACCAAGCTGTGTCAAAAAGCAGTTTTACAGTGTGCTACACAATTCATGCTGCATGACTGCAATTTACACTTGTATCTCACATGCTTGGAGCAGGCTGGGCTCTTGGTTTAGATGTGCAACAACAATAAATAACCACGGAATCATAGAATGGTTTGGGTTGGAAAGGATCTTCAAGATATGTAATTCCAGCCCCCCTGCCATGGGCAGGGACACCTTCCCCTAGACCAGGTTGCTGAGAGCCCCATCCAACCTGGCCAGGAACACTTCCAGTGATGGGGCATCCACAGCTTCTCTGGGCAACCTGTTCCAGTGCCTCACCACCCTCACGGGGAAGAATTTCTCCCTAATATTTAATCTAAACTTCTCCTCTTTTAGTTTAAATAACTTGAGGTTTTCGAAGTAAGAACATTTGCCTTTAGTCCTCAGTTTTCTTCCTGCTTTTCCAGGGCACCAGTTGTAGAGATACATCCTTAGACTGAGGGCAGGTGTGTTGGCCACCCTCCTGCAACAGCCCCAGTCAGGAAAGCTGGAGCAGGAGCAGGGGCTTGTTACATGCCTGCATAGGCATAACCTTATCTCCCCAGCAGGAAGTGTGTCCTCTTACTCTGCTGTCTGCAAGGGCATCACACACTGCCTTGTTTTCTGCTAGGCTGGAATTATAGAGGAAATGCTGGAGGACACCTTTGAAGGCCTGGAGGATCAGGAGGAGATGGAAGAGGAAGCTGAGGCAGAAATTGACAAAATCCTTTTTGAAATTACAGCTGGTGAGTTTGTGGGTGCTGCTGAGAGCCAAGTTCCTGCCCTGTTCAATAAGATTCAGCAACTGAAATTTTCATCTATTCTGACTGAACTGCACTCTCCCAGTGGCATCTCCTCCTGTGGTGGTGGGCAGAGAGCTCTGACAAACTGGTTTCTCAGGGAATACTGGCTGAGAAGGCCAGTGGGGCTCAGCAGGGCAGAACTAATATCCATCAGCTGCTGTCTGTGCAGTTATGTAATTGAGGCTCCAACAGATCTGTGTTTGGCTATGCAGTGAATCCTCTTAACAAGGTGAAACTTTAATTAGGTACTGCTATTAATGAAGCCAAGAAATAAACTCGGCTGCACTGCCTTGAGTCATAGGCTGTGTTGTGAGTCCTGGCAGTAACATGATGTGTCTTGTTTGGGGGAAAAAACCCCAAAACAAACACAAAAACCCTCTTAAAACCAAAACCACACCTTCTACCTTCCAGCTCATGAAGGAATGATCTACTTGTTCTGTTATTTGACTTGGAGAATGCTTAGAATGCTCCGTTCACTTGGATTGCTTGTGATGTGTGACAAATCCAAGAACCAGGGCTGCATTCAGCTGTACCACACTGAAAGTGCAGCTCCCACCCTGCTGGCACCTTGTGCCCAGTGCCTGGCCCATGGCCCTCTCTCACATCCTAGTTTGCTTCTTCCATCCTGTTTCCTGGCTGGAGCAGCTCCCCTCCTTCCCTGGCAGGCAGTGGGAGCTCCCGGGCAAGCAGCAGGGCTCGAAGGGAGCCAGGAGCCTCTTCCTGGAAGGGAAGGAGTGCTGAGGCTCAGAGGGGCTGGCAGGTCAGTGCTACGGGGCAGGCAAGAGCCCCGGGCTGGCCCTGTCACAGCTCAGCAGTGTAACCTCCATGAGAAGTGAGTAGTTGGGTTATTTTAGATGTCCCTGAAAGCCACTAATTATGAAATGAAGACATAACACACACTAACAAGCCTGTTTGTTGTTGCAGGGGCCTTGGGTAAAGCACCCAGTAAGGTGACAGATGCTCTACCAGAGCCTGAGCCCATGGGAGCAGCCGCTGCTGCTGTGGATGAGGAGGAGGACATCGAAGCGATGCAGTCACGGTTGGCCACCCTACGGAGCTAGGGCCAGGATGGATATGTACAGTTGGTTTTATTTTATTCTGTCCTACCTTCAAAATGCAAAACTTAAATGTATTCTCACTTATGTAATATATATATATTATTTTTTTTCTTCCTGAGGATTTTATTCTCCAAGAAACTACTGTAATATACTTCTTGGGGCGTGCAGTCTCTTCTAATTTTCTGTTCAGCCCATGTTTCCTGTGGTGACATGGCAAGAGTGGTATAATGTTATGTATTTTTAGATATGAAGTCCTGAAATATATTCTCATCTTCAATCAGCATTTTTCCCTAACAGGCACTTTGGTTTAATCTGCTACCAAAAACCTCCAGCACTGTCAGATCTGTGTTTTCCTGAATCACTACAAATTTTATTAAAGCTGCTTCTAACAGTCACTGTCATGCAGCAATTTAGTTTGTATCACTTTGTTTGGGGGAAAAAACAATACCCACCTCTAACACCTCCCTTTTGGTTTTGTAACACCTTTCTTTAGCACATTTAGGGCCTTCACTGCATAGTTAAAGAGAAGTTTTCAGTCAGTTCCAATTCTGCATGATCATAGGAGAGCCTGTCTTAGCCAAGGCTGTGGCACAGTGAGGGCAGCTCAGCTGGCAGCAAGTGGGAGGGGGGACCCTGACAGACCAGGCGGCCTTCCCCCAACCCTGCGGCCACACCAAGGCCTCGCTGCTGCTCAAATAGCACATTTCAGGGTCAAAGGAGAGCTGTATCTCCACCCAAGGAAAAGCTTCAGGCAAAACAGATGTCATGGCTATCAAAAGGCAATTTGCAAACCAAAAAATTCTGACCCAAACCTGTCACTGCAAAGCCCAAAGCTCTTAATTTTAAGGAAGACTTACCAAAAGCAAGCTAAGTCTCTAAATAGTTGTATCACAGCAGTAAGAGTAGAAAAATAAACAAGGCACACAGATAGCTGGATGGAGTCCCAACACCTCCTATTTTCAGCCATAAAAGCATGGAGGGGCCAAGCACTGTTCACCTTTGTGCTGGGGGAGGCAAAGTATCCCCAGTTCTTCAGGGCTGTGCAATTCAAGTGTTCCATCTCCACCCAAATACAACACAAAAACAGGCAAGAGGGACAATTTGGTTGTTGTGGTCTTAAAAAATCCTGAGAGGACAGATCAGAAACAAAAGCAGCTGTGGAGTGGAGTGGGTGAGAGCTGCAATAAAACCAGATTGAACAACAGCACACTGGTAAGAGCTTGAACTCCAGCTTCAACAATGAGTCTTTTCAGATCTATGTGCACACAGGGTGTGTAAGATCAGTGTGACAGCTCCCTGGGAGATACCTGTACTCCAGCTGGCTCCAAGGAAAACAATTAACCTGCTTTATGTCATCTACTTCAACTGATAGGTCAAGGGAGAATGTTCAGGTAAGTGTTGTTTTTAAGCATACTTGACAAGTTCAAGCACAAAATGCCAAATCAAGCCAGCTGAAGGGACTAGAACAAGTTATTTACTGTCAAGAGGTGCCAGCAAGTGAAGGTGGAGGAGAACTCTCACTGAACCCAGTGAAGGGCTGCTGTGTAGGCAAACCTTCTGTAAGTCCACTTCACTTCACTCTTACAAGAGACTCCTGCTCCCTGCACATCATTGCAGCCTGTCCCCATGCCAGAGGGAGCAAGCAGAGGAAGTTTCTCTGAAGAAGAATGCTGTCCCCCAGGAGGGACTCAACAGTTAATGCTGATCACCACCTCTAACACCTGTACTGCAGGGAGGGGAATTTGCAGACTTCAATTTATTGCAAGAGCTCAGAGAAGTGAATTTGCTACCAAGGAGGTTTCCTCTCCTGCCTGTCTGTTCCCAACAGCCATCCTGCAACTTTCAGTGCTGGGAAGGAACTGAAAGGTTAATTTTATCTCAGGGCATCTCATCAAATGAGAGATTCACTTTTCCACTCATGACCTCTCTTCCTGTTTTAAATTTTACGACATTTTCAGTCTGTCTCCAAATAATCCTGAGTTGTGTGTTTACCATTTCAGACTGAAGCTGCAAAGCTCATGTGATACAGACCACAGGAGCAGCAGTCTGTCAGCTAAGTCATGGCTTGGGTTAACAAAAAAAAAAAGCTATAAACAGATCTGCTGCTAAATTCAATACCCTAAGCCTTCAAATACCTTAAAAACAGTATGAACAATTTATGATACACAGTTTTCTTTTGCATTTCAAAGTACTGCATCAAATTAATTACATTTTAAACAGTCAATTGAAGAAGACAGGCAAGGAACAGTATCTGAAATAGAAGAATTTTTATGTAACCATTCAGTGTTAAAAACGAGAATCAAACATCATTTCAAATTAAAGAGCAGTTTCGAACAGAAGACATTTGATTAAAAGTTTCTTTTAACATTTAGAAATTTAAATACATTTACCTAAAGATGGTTAACTCCCATCTCTATGTTACTATACAATAGCTTAAAGCTACTTTTAAATGCTAGTTCTATGTTAATGTGAAATTCCAGAACAGCATTCTTAACTTTTTATGTAAATTGGTTATTAAACTGAGTGATTCCATACTTCCTCCCACCCCAAAATAAATTTTAAAAATTGAAGCTTTACAATGCCTTGAATAATATTTTTCAAACGAGTAATTTGGAATAGTTCCCGACAGTTCTATAGGAGGTATTTTGTACAGTTTGGAGAGTAACTCCATATAAAGTTCTATTGCAACTGAGCATTCACAGTATGCCACAGTCCATACATATTACTACATATACATATCAGGTTTGTAAACATTGGAAGAATACACAGAACATTAGTACCACGATCCTCTGGTACTGCTGAAAGGAAGATGAGGTAACATTCATATAATCTCAAAGTCCACAGAGGTCCTGACTGAGTAGGTAGAACAGCTGCCAACGCTTCTGTTTCATAGTGTGTGGTTAAGGCGCTCTACGTCACGGTCTGCTAAGGCTGGATTCGTTAGCTCTCAGTATCCCGACTGCATCTTTAACAGCGTGGTATATGACATTCTTCACCTGCAGGAGGAAAGGAAAAGGTGCTTGGTTTTACAAGCAAACAGCAGAGATAATTTTCCAGCTTTCCCACTCCCTTCTCCTCACCCTGTGCAGGTCAGTTCAGACACACTTATCTGCCTGACCTCCATGTAGGTCACAAACTTGGGAAAACAAGGTTCACATTCTAATAGGAGATAAGGGGAACCCTGTAGCCTGAGGAGAGCATTGCTCAGCTGGCAGGGAAACAAAAGAAATGGCAGAAGAAAACATTTCCAGAGAATCTCAGGAGAAACTTCAGAGGGCTTTCTCAAAACTACTAAAAAACTCTTAACACTTCAAACACTATTGAAATCCCATGATCATTAACACTGATCTGAACATGAAAGCAACTTGGGTGGCATGGCCACAGCCTTCACATTGGTGAGTGTTGTCTGTTGTGTTTTGGTGTTTGTTTTTTTTTTTTAAAGAGTCAAGAACACTGAGTATTGGGAAGTTACCTGCAATTTATCTTCATGGTTCGTATGCGTATGTGACAGATACCTAAATTCCTGAGTGAGCCAGAAGCAGTGTTTGACATGCTCTGGAGATACAAAGTCTTCTGCAACTTTAATACAACTGTACAAATTATGAACCTGGAGAGAACAAACAAGCATTAGCCACATGCTCAAAGGGCTGCCCAAGCAGTCAGGCCATTCCATGTCCCTGGTGCTTGCCTGATGTGGAGCTCCTGCTGGGATGAAAACTACATCTCCTAGAAACTGTACAATAGCCCAGCCTTGAACTCCGTACTCCTGATGAAGGCGTTTCCTCAGCGATCGGTCCAGGTACCAACTCTGATCATGAATGGGATCATGATCTACAGGGTTTTCTTGGCCTTGTTCTTCTGCAACCTGGAAAGTCACAAGACAACAGGCATTTTAACACACCAGTCTGACTGGACAGTCAAGTTGTATCTGTGGTATTCCATACAGCCCTGTGCCAGAGGGACTCGCATCACATATTCAGGTAGGAGAGTTACGCAATGGAAGTCTGGATCCTTACTCAGACCTTTGTCAAGGTTTCAACATTTCTCTTGGCCCACTGGCTTCACAGACACATTGCAAGTGTGGGTATGGAAAGTGCAAGTAATCTCAGTGGCAAGGAACAAAAGGGTGAAGCAACTTGTGTTCACACTGGGACCCTCATCATACATGGAACCAGTGTTCTGACACTACTAAAGCTGGAGAGGGATTGTGTAGAGGGGCATGAAGTGACAGGACAAGGGGAAGTGGCTTTAAACTGAAGGAGAGTAGGTTTAGATTAGAAGAAATTAGGAAGAAATTCTTTCCTGTGAGGGCAGCGTGGCCCTGGCACAGGTTGCCCAGCAAAGCTGTGGCTGCCCCATCCCTGGAAGTGTTCCAGGCCAGGTTGGATAGGGCTCTCCAGCAACCTGGTCTAGGGGAAGGTGTCCCTGCCCACAGCAGGGGCATTGGAATGAGATGGTCTTGGAAGCTCCCTTCCAACCCCAACCATTCTGAGATTGTCTGACTCTACAACTGGAAGACACTACCAAGTGTGGAATTCAACAGGTGCCTGCCTAGAGGCCACAATCAGTCAGTGTGTGCTCACCAACCCAGAGGATGCAAACCAGATTTTCAGGACAAGCAAGACTGGAGGCACAACAAGCACTTTAGGACAGAGATTTCAGGGCAAGATGTTCCTGTACAAATCCAATTTGCTGCAGCAGCCATTTACACCCAGGACTGTAGCCCAAAAACTCATTTGGGAGGAGATAAACAGCTTGGTTCTACTCCACTAAAAGCTGCTGAAAGCCCCACACCTGCCAGCAAGTATGATACAAGGGACTGAGGTGTGAGACACAGATGTCAAGACTCCAAGTGCTAATTCTTATCAAACCCAGGAGCATGTTTTATCAACTGTAAGATTTGTTCTTTTTTTAATATTAAATAAGTCTGCTGCAGCCTCTCCCAGCTGACACCAAGACAGCCATGAGCCTGACCAGCCCAACAGTTTTTCAGATCATCCCATTTATTCTTTTAAATATCAGCATATTGGCTCTTTCCACTTTTAGAGCACCAAAGAAGTTTCACAATTAAGACCACAAAGAACTTTGGACTATCTGAGGTAAATTTAAACACGGAAACAAGCCCTGTTGGATGTAGTAGCACATCTCTACTAAACCCTTACCTCCCATGAAAACGTGGCACAAAATACCTCGTGCTTTTCCCTTAATTCAGACCTCATCAGTGTATGGGAAAAAAAAAAAGTAGTAAGAGAGAGAGAACAAGGAAGAGCTTAACGTACCGTGTATTGCTCTGACATGTCCCAAGAACATCTCACATTCTCTTAAGAATGACGAAATTAAACTGTGTTTTTCCTTAAACTTAAACCAGCTATTTTCTTGTTCACTATGTATATTACTCATCTATGAGAAGAGTGGGCAGGAGGAGTATCTACATACAAGGTAACTTCAAGCTTCAGCTCTCCACCCTT
Source organism: Dryoscopus gambensis (assembly GCA_013389985.1). NCBI lineage: Eukaryota > Metazoa > Chordata > Aves > Passeriformes > Malaconotidae > Dryoscopus > Dryoscopus gambensis. The sequence goes on along the minus strand of WEIT01014766.1, from coordinate 154,151 downwards.
TTCAGATCTTACAAGACTCATGGCACAGCAGAAGTTTTATCTTGGATACAACTCAAGTATTTGTTTCCACAGTAACTGGGCTATGAAGGAGAAAAGCCCAAGGATAGAAACTTGCAAGCCTACACAGCCAGAAGATCAGTTTTTAAGATTAACATCTTACCTTCTTAAGGAATTCCCGGATTTTCTCTGTATCTTTGGCAGCATAAATGTGCCACAGAGCTCCGGGCTTTTCTCGGCTTTCAGTAAAACGCTTAATTGTCAGTTCATCAGAGTCGCCATCCTGTATGGTCTTAAGCACTTCTGTGGAGTGGAGAGTCAACAGGAGCAGTTATGCTAAAGGACCTGCCCTCCAGCCACAGAAATATCCCCACAGACACCACAAAGACTTTACCTTCTTCTTGATCAGCCTGGCCTTTGGGGATCCCCACATAAACCATGACATTGGCCGCATCAGACACATCCAAGTGGAGGTTTGTTGTGCCATATTTTCTGTCTTCTGGTGTTATTAAGCCTGGGGGATAAATCAAAGAGGGAAAAAAAAAAAAAAAAAAAGAGAGTAGCAGATCCATCAGTAAGACAAAAGTGTTACAACACTCTCAGCAGCACTTTCTGAAAAGGTCAGAGAGCTTTTACTTCTACCAACAAATGCTTCCAGAACAGCAATATGCTTTCTATCCAGGACCTTGCTCCATCTTGTGGCTTCCCAAGTGATCTGTTGACAGGCTGGTACAGATCAATGCATCTCTATCTAGCCCATAAGATACATAAAAGTCGTGTTCAAGTCCTGCTAGAAAAGGGCTTCTACAGCCATTTAGAAAAAAGCATTTTCAGAAACAGTCTCTTTTTCACTCTAAACAGCAGCTACTGCAGAATTTACTAGCCATGATCTCTTTACTGGCCATGATGCTGCCTAATTTTATATGTCTTTTGAGTGACAGCAGATGAACTAGCCATGGAAAAAAAACAGCTCAAGGAGAGATTAAAAGCTAAATGATACAGCCCAAAAAAGGAGAACAACAAAAGCAATATAGCCAGAAGCAGCAAAACAACAAATCCATGCTGCCAGCTACAGGAAAGAGAGGCTGTGGAGCAAATTGATTGGAAGACTGGGAATAACTACTATTGGCTTGAAACCACCTGGACAAAAAGATATTTAATAAAATAAATCATATAATGCTCTGGACATCATTGATACCTATAGGTGAGCCAAAGTCAGGTTTTCTGATCCACAAATTGTCTACAATTTGCAAGGATTTTGCAAGGATTCACATCATCTACAGTAAATTTAAATACAAACATCTGGTCAACATGACCTTTAGACTGAAAAATTCCTTACCATATGCATTGTACATTTTAGGGCCCAAATCCGGTCGCACAAAATAGTTGGGGAGTCGAGAGGCAAGGTTGAGCTTGCCACCTCTCCTGGTGTATTCTGGTAATGGGATATTCTTCATCAAATCATCAAACCTTAAGTAATGCAGCAAAATTTAACATTAGGTACTGATAAAACCAAAAGCAGACTAAAACAGACTGCAATAAACGCTCTCTCCAGTCAAGGAAGTGTACTCCTTCCCTCAGGGGGTTTTTGCTGGACACCATGAAAAGGAACTAAACAGACAAGGCACAGAAATACAGCACATATAAAAATTAAGTGCTCTGGAGTAATGCTATTTCCTTGTGTAATCATCTCAAGCAATAGCAAACAGGTCAAGACCAAACACTTGGTAAAAAAAAATAAGCTTCAACTTTACTTTGGATTTCAAAAATGATCCAGCCTTCTACGCGCAGTTTTAGGTGCTCACTTTACTTGGCAACAAATACGATGAACCACATAAAAATTTATCATGAAACTTGCGCAGGATTTCCATTTCTATCAGGCATCTCTGAGAAACAGAACTGTTCACATGTCACCAACTGCTGCTCAAAGCTGAGGCAGGTATCAAACAATGAGATTATTATTCCTGCAATCCATTATTTTGGGGGTGTACCACACAAACAACCAACAGTTCCTCTGGAAATTCATACCGAGAGGGCATCATATCTCTGAAGTCTTCTCCTGGAGGCCAGTCCTTAAGCTTCAACACCATTGGCTCTCCCTCTTCTGTTCTCAGGCGACCTAATTAGAAATATTAACAAGTTTTCATTTTTAATAGTTGTACAACTCAGAATCCAGAGAACCAAAATAAAGAAATCCTTATCTCAGTTTAAAATCATGTACATTCCACAACTATTCATGTAGAACCAAAGACATACAAGTTCATCTGACACCAGAGTACTGTATCACTGTCATGACAAACGTGTTACAACAGGAGATGTCAGACAGACTAGAAGCCTTCACTGCTTCCCTGCCCAAGCACTTCCTACAATTTAGCTCAGAAACTGGTTTGTTTGAGGCCAAAAGTAGCTGATGAAGCCAAACCTCTTCAAGTAACAGGAAAGAAAGGTGTGAGTCTTCTACCTCCCACTCTTCTTGCCGTAAGTACCAAATTCCCTAAGCTTACAACTCATTTAAACAGCAAAACAGATCCTTAGATAAGGATGTGTAATAAACAGATAAAGTAGAACTCCAGATTCAATGGCAAGTATTAATTCTCCTAGAAAACCTCAAGCTCACCTCCTCTAAACCTACTTTTATACAAAATAACTTCAGTTCCTCAGGACCAAGAAGTACCTTCAAGTTAAAACAGCAGAGCCCGTTTAACCTGTGGGCCCAGCCGTACATGTGCTCTTCTGTTTCACTCAACTGGGGGAAAAAAAAAAAGCTGGCAGGCAAAACTGCTTGCTACGAAGATCCCAAACTTCCTCAGAATGCTTCCCCAAAAGACTAAAAGGCAGCTAAACATACTCCTGAAGAAGAGTACTTCATGGGAATGGCAGTTTCTATCCAGTCTACAATCCTACAAGTATAAATGTCTGCACTGTATCCTCATCAAACTGTCCAAGGTGAAGAGAAAGCTTGGAACATCTTTTACACTGCTTATGGATCACAAATCTGTGCTAGGGCAGAATTATTGCTGCTGAATATTTCACCTACTGGAATAAAGATTCACAGTACTTACTTGAAATATCTTCAAAACCATCCCAGAAATCCCCTACAGTAGCTCCAGTGATGATTTCATTGGTCCTGCAGTTAACGAGATCCACTTCCTGTTGGCCAAATTCCTTCCTAAAGGACTCTGGTCTCCAGAGGTCTGCATTTAACTTGTGATGCACTCCTGACACCATTACAGGCTAGGAAGAAAGAGAATATAATCGGAACAATTCTTAAACACCAAAAATTCTAACTACAACAGGGCAGTGCATAAAATACATTGAGCATTTGAATGCAGGCATTTTGCAAACTAAATGCTCAGCCTGTCCTACCAGAATTCTGCCTTACCATGCATCTGAGCATTCTTTGTTTCAAACTGAGGCAGCTTTTTATGCAGAGCCATAATTTCAGCACTGTGTTTAGAAACTGATTTAAGCAGTAAAACAGATCCTCAGATAAGGATGCGTAACGGTATTCATGTCACGCGTTTGATGAAGGTTTAGTGTTGCTTATCACTACAGTGGTTGTACCTGTGCTTCAATGAAAGGACAAAACACATAAATTGCAAATGGAAAAAGCAGGAAAATGAAAATACCTGTCCCTGCTTCCAGCATTCCCTGAAGACATTCCAATTGCTTTCATTGTTGGGATCTTGAAGACACAGCAGGCGGTTATCACATAACCAGTAGTGGGGCGTGTCAAAGCCCATTATCGTGGGCTTTATGGTCAGTCCTTGAGGTTTCTTAGGCAAGTCTGTAATGGCTCTATTTTGCACCAGGGAAGCAAAAATGTCATCCAGGATTTTGGGTGTACTCTTCAGTCCATTGTCTGTCTGATAAAAAAAAGAAAGAACAAAAAATTAGTGCTCTTTTCTGTCGCCTTGTCCTGCAGGCTTTAAAGAAAGTATTTGCCACTTCTAAAATTTTTCACTTGAGATCACAATCATGCAGAGAAACAAACAACTGAACAACTTTGCTGTCTAGAAATGCACCATCATTAAATGCCAGTGCCATTTCTGACACTTTGTCTACAGAATTCTGGAACAACTAGTTCTGCTCCGAGTTACATCTCAGCAACACTGCAGAAACCCAGGACATGCAGCAGGGAACGGGACTTGCTTTGTATCAAAGAGCAAAAATACAGTTTTAGCAAAGAACTCTCACAGCCAGTACTTTTCCCCACCACTTTCAAGTCACAGCTAAGATCAGACAAAACCCAGAAACATCTGAAGTGAACCAGTCTGCAAATGAGGTATGGGGAAGACACCACAGAAGGTTCTTCCCTCCATCTGCAAGTTCATTGGTGCTTCTTTTTTAAGTCTAAAACACTTAAAAAAATGCACCTGCCAGACTCTAGCCTAAGGCAGTTAAACTGCTTTATCCCTTAGTTCCCAGTTCCTCACCAAGACTTGCTGATAGTATCACTCAGCTACCACTATCAGAGCACTGAGACACAAAAACTGAATTAGTCCTTCTTCCCAAATAAGACAGAATTTTACTTACTGTGACAAGTAGGTAAACTGCCTGTGGCAGTTGTTCACAGGTTTAGAACAACTAATTTCTCCTCTTAGAATAGAATCTAAGCCTGGAATCAACTGAAACCCGTGGGACAAAATTTTTCTGTACCTTTCCTGCAGGAGAGTTCAACAGATTCCGCAGGAAGCCCGTGTTGTTGTTGCTCACAGGGGTTAATATTGCACTGTTGAATGTCTGCAGGGCTGCAGCTGGCTTGGCTAAGCTAGGGAGTGTCTGGAGAGGTTTATTTTCGTTCTTTGAAATTGGTATGAGAATTTTCTCTGAAATGAAGAAAGGAAAACCATGAGAAGTATGTATTTTGGATTTTTACTTTACTTTTTCAAAACAAGACACTCCAATATGCATATATGTATGAAAGTACATACATATATATACATATACAAACACATTTATATAAATCTCCTCCCAATATATGCAGATGAAATATTCCTTTTATTTAACTTCCTGCAATACTCCAAGGTTTTTAAAATCCCATAATAAAAAAGCCTGTAAAAAAACCAACAAGAAAAAAAAAAAAAAAAAACACACAAAAACCACAAAAGCCCCCCGAAAATACAAACAAAAAAGCCCCCACAAACAAAAAAGCCCCCACAAACAAAAAATCAAACAGCAACAAAAAAAATTCTCAAACTGAATTTTCAAGAATATTTGCATCAATGGATTTTACTCCAGTTTTTAAAACAGAATATGCTGACTCTGCCAAGCTTCACTCCAAGCCATTGCCATGGCCAGTTCTGCAGCACAGGCACTGAACACCCATCCCAGCAGGCAGATGACCTCACTCAGCACAAGATACTGCTGGGTCTGACCTATATTCTTCTGACAAACCCTAACCCTATACAAAGGGTTTACTCTTCACTGGTTCTGCACATACCTTTGTTTTCTTTATTCACGTTTCCACTTGTTAGGTTTGAAAACCAATTTAATGAAGGAGAAGTGTTTACAGAAGCAGCTTGTTTGCTTCCAAGTGCTGACTTTAGAGGAGGATCATGTGTAGTGACTTGTGGGCTCAGGACAAAACTGTTGTGTTGAAGGCTGGGCCTGTCTCCAGATGCCAAGTGCTGAAAAAGCAAAGCAAGAACTTGATCAGACACAAACACACTCTACTCAGAAAGGGAAAGCAAACAGTAACACGTTAAAATTCATTCTTTTAAAAGTAAAATGGTTTGTCCTTCAAAACATGTGATCTCCACAAGAGGTCAGCATTGCTGCCCAGGATCAGGAGATGACAGCAGGATCCAGGATCTCCCAACTTCAGGAGCAGACAGAGACCGTCATGCCTCAAGATAAGCACAGAGAGCCAAGTTTCCAAGGTGCATTTTCTGGAGTTGCTCTGGGAATCAAGTGCAGTTTTAACAGCAGTTCTCACAGTTCTAGTGGTAGCTGATGCTCAGGCCAGGGCTAAGCTGGAGCTCTAGTTCAGAGGACTAAAACAGATACTGAGCATTCCTAAATTCTTCTCTTAAGGTGGCAGCAAAAGTGCACTCACCTGCCAGGTCTGAGCTACACCTGCCTGAGTGCAGCACTGGCTTGGCCAGCACAATCCAAGTGTAGGATTGTCCATCTCCTTTGCAGCTCATTTATCTGGTCATTTGGAGGTTCTAGGAACAGACTAACCAGAATCACTGCTTTGCCCTGGGATTCCTGCGTGACTGGTAACACTTCCTCTCTCTTCTCAAATCATTTTCAGCTAAGAAATTATTCTGCTCCTTTGTCTGCCTACTGCTACATTCTCTATTTCATCTCTCATTGACTGCTGATGCTTGGTAAGGATTCTAAACATGACATAAAAGAAGATGCTTCAGACTTTAATGAGCTTACCCTCACACAACCAGTGCAGTACCTCATTCTGAAGAGGTGTAGATAAATTGAAGGTAGCTGTTTATCCAGAGTCATAGGAAATCTTGATTCAGAAGACTGAAACCAGGTCAGTCATATGCTAACTTCTGATTCACATAATCATCTTCCAGACTTCTAACACCTGCCAGTATTTTTCATCTCTTCTGTTCATTACTAACACCAAAATCAAGACTAACCTGCTTGTAACACTTAAGGTAACATTTATTTTCAAAATAAAGTTATGAATAAGCATCTAACAATTAAAATCACTTAATTCATTGCAAGATACTTCCAAACTAAGCTATTAATTTGTGGTCTATTTTCAAAAGCAAAAAATACTACATCAATTTGTAAATACATGCATCTTGTGGGGTTTCATTTATTTTGGGGTTTTTTAATATACAGAGCAGCAAACCTACCAGATTGCCAGAGAAATCAGTGATTCTCCACACCCCTCCAAATCTCAATTTTTTTCATATTTACTTCTTTTATGAATCCCAGTGCTCTTCCACCTTATTCTTTTAGATGCTGCATGCATTATATCTCCTGTCCCAAGGAATAGCCCACACTTCACAACCATTCCCATTCCTCTGTTCTTCCTATTCTTCTCTTAAGGGATCTCTCAATCTAATCCCATTTTTTCTCTAAAAGTCCTCACTGAGCCTTTTTCAAGGACAGGTCACTACTGAGGCCTCAGTGTCGAACGGACACAACGAGATTTTCCCCAAAACTTAAAGAGCTGAACCAGAAAGACAAACAGTGAGTACAAGTGTCCCTATGTGGTGGGGTTATCACAGAGCTCAGGGGTGGCAACCTACAAAGTCAAATTAGCAGGGGCTTCAAGAACATGCAATAGACTGACACAAACTTAACTGCACAGATATAGAGGCAGTAACAATACCTGTTTTGAATCCTCCTTTAGTGTTGGCTTTGATAGTGCTTTGAACTGCTTATTTGCACAAGGACAATTTGCCTTTATTCCCCATTTTGTTCTTACAGAGTGAACAATGTCACCAACATCGTAGAGAGCTGAAGGGAGAGAACCATCAGTGAGCTCATATGTAACCACAACATCCAGCAGTCACTAAGACTTCTTAAGAAATTTTGCGTATTGTGCAGATAAATAATGATATGTGAATACAGTTCATCATTAAACAAGAAGTTCTGCTACTTCTTTGTAAAGGTCAAAGGTAATAAAATCGTATTCAACACATCAGCTATTCCTGCCTTTGGATAATATATTTTAAGCTTTTACTAACTTCACTACTAAAATGACACCTCACTCAGTACAATATCAACAACATACAAAAGACAGCAAAATCCTACACAACATTTTTATGCTAATCAAATATTTCCAATACCTTTTCCAGGAATTATTTGTGTAGGCATTAGATTCTCTGGTTCATGTGGCTGCCCCTTCACACATTTAAACCAGGAGAAAGTATCAGAATCATCATCTGTAAAACAAAACCATTACACTGTTTCGTTATTGCATCTTTCATCCTGCTCTGGAAAGCCACATATTTTACTATTATTGCTATATCCAACCACAGGTCTACAACACGTCCTTTTTGTTGGGAAGGATTTTTTTGGTCTCATTTAAGGTTATCATTGACTTCCAGGTTCAATACACAGATTTTATTTCCCCTCTTCTCCCTTTGTTTCATGTGGCAATAAGCATTCCTACCTTCGTGTGAGCTTTTTTTCCTCATCCTGTAGCAATCCACGCACACACCAAAGCCACACTTGGAGCAGACCCAGTGCAGGTTGAAGATCGTGGTGTCACAGACGTCGCACATCTCACGAACGCCACGAACCGCGCGCTTCCAGGCCACCTGTCCTGTGGGCAGCAACACAACAGTTGAAGGGTTAGCTCAAACAAAATTCAGTATCTGAGTGTTAAATACAGTCGCTTAAAAACTACACTGATATGACTCAGACTTGATTTTGTATTGGAATTCCAAAAAATGCTTTTGCTGGTATAGAACAGTCCAAGCAAACAACACCGCTTTGCTTCCCCCTGTGCAGCACCAACCACAGCTCCTAGTCCTGACGTGTTTGCCCAAGCTGACAAGCACACTGCAGACATTCTCCTAAGTGGAAATTCCACAGCTGCTCTAGGAAACAAATTCAGGTACTGCTGGCGAGCTAAGATTAACGTGTAGCTTGCCACAACCACCTTGTGTTTGTTCTTTATTCAGCAGCATGGAGGGCAAATAGTTCTCTCTCTTCCTTTTGGGAGGTTTTGTGTCTTTCTATATCTGACCTCAGAATGGTGAATTTTCTTCTCTGAAGCACTGACTGCTGCTGTTCAGGTTTCCTATGTACCCATTATATTCCCCTTTCCTCACCCCAAAGTCACTTCTTCAGTTCACCCAAAATATCCCAAACATGGGCAGTATCTTGCAAAAAAGTACAAGCCCTTCCAGGGCTATATTATTTTTCTGTGAATCTGTGATTATGCAAGAATTATTTTAGCCTGATCTCCATTTCCTTATGTTGCCAGCTAGAAAACTAGACTAGACGAAAAGCACACACCTGCCTCCTCCTACCATCTTCCACACTTGTAACTTCTCTGAAACTTTCCTGCCCACAATGTTTCTTAATTTTAAAAGCAAGTTATGAGAGACCATGTCCTAATGCATGCTAAAAAAACCATACCAGGATCCAAGACACCTGTTGTTCTTCTTCTGAATAATGCCCATTGACTATGTATGGAACAACACGGGAATAGCTTAGCACAATTTGTTCTTAAGTAGGAGGTAAAAATTGTTTGACTACTTGGTTCAGAATTCTTCCAAGAGACACAGGTCTAAATATCACCAGCTCCATTCTTTGTCTTTTAAAAACATACACTATATTTATCATTTTCTAGGTCAACTCTCCAAGTTCCCCCAAATAGGATGAAGGTTTTTTGTTATCTTTTGAATGCCATTTCACATCTTTTCTGAACTTTCTACTCCTCCTATCTTTTTAGTTCCTCTCTGTAGTTTGATCCTGTTTCCTTTCCGCACTTGGTGGCCAAGGAACTATGCAACCTAACAAGCTGTTATTCTACACTGGTCAATCTTTTACTACACAGAGGGAATTCACTTAAATTTACCATAACTTTAAATCATGGTGGCAGAAGAATCTCCCTTTTTCCTGTGCTGACTGAGCACTCTCCCATTGAACTGTTCAAAAACACCAGGTGTAAATTACTTCTTTCCTGCCCAGGGCATTCAAAATAACCTCCACATTAATGAGAGTGAGTTCCCTTACTCTCAACCAGTAAGGGCAATAAAATCAAAGAGGAATTAATGAGATTTTGTTCCTTTCAAGCCAACTCCAAAACTCACACACGTCTGTGTTTTTTAAGCAGAGGATGCTTCTGGTAGCTATGCCAACAGATGCATCCTCTGCTATTAAGAAACACCACACCTCCCTTTTGTTTCATGAATTCCACCCAAAGCTTCACCCTCCTGAAAGTGTTCCAGTATCCCAGTCTATATATCTCACTGGTTATGGATAATTTGGCTCCACAGGCTTGAATATGTTGCATGTCCAGAGAAGAGCAAAGCTTGCAGATTCCAAGCAGCCCAAGGTAAGACCCCACAATGAGTATTTCTGGAGTATCTCAAGGTTTCCCTCCTCTTCTGAAGGGCATTCAAGCCTGTTCAACTTTTTTTCTTCTTTCAGAACAGTGGAGTGACTGCCAAACTGGATCTTTATCTAACGTCAACACTCCCCAAACACAGCAGACAGTGGCAATCTCCTCAACTGTGCTGCACCCTGGTCATGCACTTAAAATCCAGAAAACAAATAGAGTTTTAAGAGTCATTCTACTCCCAAGAAGTGATTATGCAAGGTCACAGACTTCCCCATTTGTCTGCTCACATTTGCTACAGAAATATTTTGATGTGGCCAAACCCCCGTGTTTGGGGGTGCCAAGTTTGCCGTCTGCACTAATTAACCTCCCCAGTCAGTTACCCCATCATCACACAATCTGCACACAATCACTTCTAAAAGTGCTAATGGAAACTTGCAGGTAGAGGAAAAAATATTTTACTGACAGACAGCATTGGGTCCATGATGCAGTTACAATAAAATAGGACCAAAGCAATCTAACAGACCCTGTGCAAAGTAAAATCTTTATTTCATTTACATGTCAAGAATAGATTTTGTTGTCAGCTACCTGCTGATTTTTTTTTTTTTTTTACACTTGGTAACAGGAAAAGTAATTTGATAAATTGAGAAACAACTTCTGACAAAGAAGGGTGGAATTACCCTTCCCTTTCCCCCTCCCTGTGAGGAGCAAAGAGTTGTTGACACTAGTTCACAGTGGCTCTTAACCATTCCCTCTCTGAGAATGACATTTCCAAATAGATGCAATTTACTTTCACACAGAAGGTTAAAGCTTCATGTAAAGCTGTGAAAACACAGATCATTTCAATACAAGTTGATCTTACTGTGTGGCTCAATCGTTGACATGACTTCCTTTTCAGATATCACCAGCTGGCAGAAGTGGTCTCCAATGTTGGCGAGGATGTACTTTGCTGTGTCCAGATCGAGACCCACAACATTTTTGGATAAAGGTAGCCACAAACTAATAGCCTCAGGGTCGTACTTATTTGGAGTTAAGAAACCTTCCTCACGCAGTATTCCATGCTTATTAAACTGCAGCCTGATGAAAAAGGGGGGAAAGGAGAAAAAACCCTCATCACCTCAAATGCTGTACTGGTTTACATTCATTCCAATCAGTCAATGCTTGAGTTGCAAATGTGTGTACTGTATGCCAATGAATTTACTCAAAGGTTACAACAGGTATGGGTAAGCACACTGGTCACTAGCATTAAGCACGTTCAGTGCACTGCTCGTTTCACAGAAAAAAGGACTGAAAACATCCAGTTTTTAGTTAGGAAATCTATCTTACAACAAATGTAGTTTTGAGGTTTTTTATTCACACAAAACCAAATCAGGTTTACAATTTTTGAAATGCACTGGCATTAAGGACCACATCTAGAGATAGCAACAGCAATAATTTTATCTAGAACTATGTACAACTCTCAAGAGAAATCAGAAGACCTTCAATATAGAATATATTTCAGTAACAATTCATTTGGAAGCAGCTGTCAAAAAACATCAAGCAAAATTTGAGTAAGATATATCCTTGAGTGATTCTGAGTAGGTGGAAAGAATGATATCTATATTGTTAGTAGTGTCTTAAACGGAAAACAAGAAGAGTTCTGCTCAGGAATCTTTTTACTAAATGCTGTAGAGGCAAGTTGACTTCTGATGACAACGTGTGCTCACTGTAGTGTTAAGTGTGGCAGGAGAACATGTACTGGCAGCTGCTGTCATCAGACAAATGCCATCTTCAGATCTGGCAGATTTCACATTCAATAAAAACCGACAGTTCCATCAGTTTCAAGTTCTAAACCCAAGGATTCATCTGATTTGAACTGCACTGCAAGTCTGGATTGTTACCCTGAGAGGATGAATTAGCATAGTCTGTTGTTATGCTGGTCTCACACACCAGATTATACAAAGATTTGCTATAGTAAAATCTCTAATCTGAGGTTAAATAGCAGATTAGTAGCACATCTGCATTTTTTTAAACCTTTAGCAACAAAACTGAATTCTCGTGGGTGCACAGATTAAATGTTTCCATGGCAAGCTTAAATGTTGCCAGCTGAAAGCCCATAGCCACTTACTGCAACTCTTCCACAGCTGTGGGTTCATGGTTAACGTTTCATGGGTCCAACCACCAAACTCTGGGAAACCAGCATGGAATCTACCCTCTCACTACTATCTCCAATTCTACTGAGCTGTAGCACTCAAACTAAACTCATGTTATCCTACTGGCACTCAGCCCAGAACAGCAAAATAAAGAGCTCCAAATCCTGCCAAAATATTTTCTACTTGAATGAAGCAGTTGTATCATTTCTAAGGGCTAAAAAACCATAGGCAGCCACTCATTAGTGGGGTACACTGGTCTTATAGCTAGACACCAACACTGAGAAGCTTTGAAACAGAGACCTGCATGAGACCATTCTGGACAAATAGCTGGGGTTTTTTAACCTTTCACAGCTTGAACAGAGCTTTCACATTTAAGGAATATCAAGGTTTAAAGTATCCAAGTTGTTCTCACCTTCTGAAGTGAAAGAACCGGCAGAAGACGGTGGAGTCTCTCTGCTCCTTGTTCTTGCGGTAGCTGTCCAAGCGGCATTCCCTGCACTTGTGCAGGTGAGGGGCAATGTTATTGCAGGAGCCATCCTGCACAAATGCCTCTCCACTCTGCTGCAGCTTCTTCACTTTAGCAGCATCAGACAAAATGGACTTGCGAACAATTACTGCAGGGAAGAGCAGCCAGGATTAGAAAAGCCTCAGTTTTTCACACAGAAGTGCCAGCAAACGTGTTTTAGTGAAAGATCCACATCAACTTTTCCTGTAAGTTTCACATTACATTGAAACAAAGGTACGCTAAAAATATTTGCAATTGGCAGAAACCTCTTTTCTAGTCAGCAGAAAGTGTCTCAAACTGAAGTTCCAATGGAGTCAACACAGTCTGTGGACCCAAGTTTAAAAGCTCCTTCCACTTTTTTCCATAGAAGAGCATTTTGAAACAACATCTGCTTTTAAAGGAAGATCTTCAGCCAGAGTTGGAGCCCTGAGCAGATCAGGGCATGAAGCAACCACATCTCACAAGAAATAGGGACAGAGTACAACCTGGCCATTTCTCAGTCCTGTTTTCCCCCTTCATGATGCAACAGCTTTCAGCGTCTTACTGTAACAGATGCCAAACATTTCCCTTCCTCCTACACTGCCAGTGAGGCCTTGCAGGGGACACAACAGCAACTGCTTGGCTGGCTATGAATTCATGCTAATTATGGAATAGCACATGGTAATCCAAGACCAAGCAAGAAGAGTTTGGAGAAAAAAAAAAAAAAGGGTGGGTATGTAGGGAGATTCCCAGAATCCTGAACAATCAGCAACAAGCAACACCACCTGATGCACAGCACAACACATGACACCAGGAGTCCAGCTCCTTAAACAACCACAGCCTTCCCCCTCCTGTCCCGTGTGAAAACCTGAAGAGCTCAGCAAATGGAAAAGAAGAACAAGGTGGGTGATTTTGGGGCTGGGTTGGTTTTAATTTTTGGTGGTGGTGGTTGGGCTTTTGTTTGTTTTGCTCTCATGGCAATTTTTAAATGAAAACTCCTCTTGAACAGAGCTTTATTGAGGACAACTTTCATCTCTCACCATGCTTATAAAATTTAGGACCATTGCTAAGGAAGGTAGTCTCACTATGCCATCAGCACTTGTATTCGAAAGAGAATCTTGTTTTTGTAACCTCTTTTGCCATTCTGTTCTTGCATTTATTTTGTAACAACTTATTTCTCGAAATTAGCGTTTAGTCCTTTTCCTTTATCAGGAAAGTTTATTGCATTCCCCTCATAAAAGAGCATACAAATTACTCAAATTCCTGATTTAGTCACACAATTTAAATTACTAATTTTGCATATGTAACAAATTACCTACTTCTAAGTTAGACAGAACTACAATGACTTTCAAATGACAGGAAAGTTTAGAAACACTTACTATTATCCTGGACCTTGGCACTTCCAGTCCAAAAGCTTTCACTTTCACTTCTGTCACAAAGAATCTCATTTGAATTTCTTCTAATAAAAAACTCCATGTCTGCGAGTTCATCAATCTTGTTTCCTTTGTGGCTGCTGTGGCTGTTGCAGCTGCTTTGTGATTTAACCCCACACTCACTGAAGGGCAGAAGATGAGCATCTGAGGTTGAGGGTCTGCAATCTAAAGTTCGCTGCAGTTCAACAGTGCCACTGCCTCTGGCTATTGCTATGGAAGGGTTGGGATGCTGCAATTGTTTTATGGAAATGCACTCCTTGGGAAAGTTTGTTGTGGCCTTCATAAGAGGTTCATTAGTATTCTTCAGGTTGGTTCCTTTCTCATTAGCTGAATCAGTCAAAGATGAAGATCTTGAGGTTGTCAAAGAGGTATATTTACCATTTTGATCACTAGGATTTTGTGTTTGTTCTTTAGACATAAACCCCACTTTAGGAAAGGCTGTCAGATCTTCTTTCAATGGTTTAATTCCAGTATTAAGACAGGAAGGATGAGTTTCTGGTAGGCTTCGTCTACACGTGCTGAAACACAATATGCAATAATTAGGGGAAAAAAAAGGTGTCAAAGCAGGGCATCAGCTGCTCAATCTAGTCACATGAAGTTTGAAAGAAGAAATTTAGTTATTTAATTATGTGCTTTGAGTTCTGCTGTACAAGTATTTTAAATTTTGTGTGAGGCTAAATAGGTTTGTGTTTTTCAGGTTTTTTTTCTGGTTTTGATTTTTTTTAAGAGTTGTAGCAATAAAGCTCTACAGCCATGTAGGCACACACAAATTTGTGTACTGCTGTTACTCCACTACCTCTCTCACAATTAAATAGCTGCTTTCTCATTTTCTCCATGCAGCTGCTAAATAACCAAATGCATTTCATTTGCATGTCTGTGGCAAGATTCTCAAGGAACTTCTGACTGGCACCACAAGTCTATGCTGGAGACTGTAAAACCTCTCTCAAAAAAAACCTTTAAAAAAAAACATATCTTCCACTTTCCGCATGTGAGAAAGACAAAACTAGTAGGAAAACCCCTACAGCACTTCAAATTCAAGTTTTCCTGTCACGCTATTTCTACCATTACATCCATTTTGTGACAGAACTGAGGGTAACAAAAGGTCAAAAGCACTGGTGTTCAACAGTAATATAACTGAGGACCTGCAGTTGATCTGCAAGAAATCAGACACCTGCCTGAACATGTTCTGGTTTTCCTGGGGGCAGGGGAGGAATGCATTTGACAAAGCAGGCACCACACCCATGTATCCATTTACAGGTGGGTACAATGAAGCAGTGACGTTGGCCTGGGACATTGAAGGGCCACTTCCTCAAAGATAAGTAAGAACATGGCATTAGGAAGTAAATTATATATCCAGGGCATGCAAGTCTAACACTTTTCTATGCTGGTATT
Organism: Dryoscopus gambensis; assembly: GCA_013389985.1. Classification (NCBI taxonomy): domain Eukaryota; kingdom Metazoa; phylum Chordata; class Aves; order Passeriformes; family Malaconotidae; genus Dryoscopus; species Dryoscopus gambensis. The sequence goes on along the minus strand of WEIT01014766.1, from coordinate 138,719 downwards.
ACAGAAGAGTAGTTACTACAGCTCTTAAAATGACCTGAGTTTGTTGTGCTAAGAATCAGAATCATTCTTGGAGGTAAAGAGTCTGCATAAGCATAAAACTGCTTCCTTACCCCTGAGGAGTTTCTGCACCAAGGTTGGGTGGTGAGTTAGCTG
>WEIT01014766.1:110583-127621 GCA_013389985.1 Dryoscopus gambensis | reverse complement strand
AGCCGTTGCTCAGCAGATGGCGGATAAAAAATAAAAACGATATATCCTTCCGCTTGAGCTTCGAGAAAAGGAGTCCCTCGGGGCCAGCCCGCGGAGCGCCCGCAGCCGAGCCCCAAGGGAGGCACGAACGCGCTTTGGGCCGTGGTGCCTCTCTAGGTCCGTGTTCCCGCCTCGGGAGCGCCGAGCTTCTAGCTATAGGAACTGCCTTTGGAGGCGGCGGAGGGATCTGAAGCGAGGCCAGAGCGTGTGATACGACCCCTTATACGTGCGGCTTGCGGCGTACTCAGATATAGCACAGGAGGCGGTGGCACCTGCGGGGCGTCTTTGCGCATGCGCACGGGGCGGGGCCGGCACCTGCGGGAGCCTAACAGGCCGCCATCTTGTCATGCTGAGGGGAATGGGGACAGGCGGGCCGTGCGGGGCAGGGGACAGGGCACAGGGCGAAACAGCACAACATAACAATGTGCCCGAGGTTCCTGGGGGGGATGGCAGGCTGTGGAGGCGCTCCAGTTCTGGTTGAAGTAGGTTGTGTAGTTGCATCTCAAAGCAAATGGCTTCCATCAGCCCACGCCTTTAACATGAGACCTGTGTGTTCTTACAAATAACAAGGAAGGTGACAGAATCATAACTAGTTTGGGTTGGAAGGAATCTAGTGCCTCACTACCCTCACAGGGAAGAATTTCTTCCTTATATCTAATGTAAACCTATTGCCTTTCAGTTTAAAGCCACTCGCAATGAGAACCAAGCAGTTAAACAGAAAATATGACAGTGATCTGGGTGATGGTGTTCAGCAGTGACCCAAAAAGACGCATGTACTCCTCTACCGTAAGACTTTCCCAGCAGAGCATGTGGGAGGAAAAGACCAAAAGTGCAGAAAGTACCGAAGGCAAAGAAGCTGTTGACTCATCCAGTTTACTAAAAACTAACAGTGTTCAGCTTGTACTTTCTCCAGGGCTTTCTTTCACCAGAGATATCTGAGCTTCAAAAACCCCATCAGAAGGCAATTGGATATTCCTGCCATGTTCTGGTCTCATGCTCCATTTTCTCCAAGAATCTATTTCCACACTTAGGTTAAATTTCCCACCAATTTGTGTCCCCTGATCACTTGCCTACTACATTAAAACAGACACATTCATGTATGAAATCAAAAGGCACAAACAAATTCCTCACCTGCCATGATGAGGAAATTGCTGTCCTTCACTCCATGAAAATCAGACAGTTCAATTTCCTTGATGACTTTGGGGAATCTCCAATGATTTCTATCAATGAGATGAACCTAGCAATCAGTACAATTTTCAGCAGGGAGAAACAAAGAAATAAAAGTGAATAATAAAAAATTGATAGATCAGCAACTGCGTGCAGTCTGAAGAACCACTCGTTGTCTGGCACTGAAAGAAAAAACAGCTATGTGTGCTTCTCAGATGTAAATATTTACTATATAGACCGGACCTGCAAAGTGGAATTTGTGATAAGATAGTGTATAAAGCAAACTGGATGTGAAAGTACCAAATTACTTGTTTCATCGCTTTAGGCTCGTGTAGCAGTGGCTGTACAATTGACACATCACACCATGGAGGTGTTGCATAACCTCCTTATTTAAAGCCCTTAGTTTTTCTGCAGGGAGAACACTTTGCCTCAAAGAGTAGATGATTAATACATGCAGGAAGAGGGATGTCAGGCTATAATGAAGCAATATTAGTCAATGCAATAGATCAAGCTGTTGGTAGCACTCCAATTACCTAATAGTGATTTTTTTCCCATTAGCATCAGAATAAAAGAAGGCTTCAAGGAGAAATTGGAACTACAACAGCGTGAGTTTTGTGAATGAGCAGCTCCCACATGCAATGAGTGGCATGGAGGTCGGTCAAAGGTGTTTTAAAATTTAATGGTTTGGGTAGGTCCTGGCTGTTGAAGGCTGAGAGTACATGGTGACATAGTCCATGAATGCCCTCAAAAATAAAGTTATATAGGAAAGGATGCTAAAAGATCATCTGATGAAAATGCATGATTCTGAATGTATATAAAATAAAATGCATTGGCAGAGACCAGAAGAGAAAATGGGGAAGCAAACAGAGCACAAGTTAACAGAAGCCTGGACAAAACTCAAATCATACTGGGTACAAACAAGCTTTCAAAGTCCTAAAAGAGTAGAGGTATTCAAAACCTAGGGGCTAAGTAGAAGCCACATCACTGAAGATTGTTTTCTTTTGAAACAGAGAAGGTAATCAGCTACTTGCTTCCCTTCCTTAGGAGTCTTAATTTCTTGAAGTTAAATCAGGACCAAATATCTTTATTAAATTATCTAGCTTCTTTAAAAGTTATAATTTAAAGGTAACCAGTAAAGTCCTGGGTCAAAAAGTGAAATACATAAAATTTCAAATTATGCCTCTAAACATCTCTGAATTTGCTGCATCATTTAAGAACATGTTTCCCAGTATTATAACCATACAATACTGGAAAAAACTACTGTTGTTTTTCTTAACTGATTATTTTATCACCACCCGCAACAGTCTCCACAAAAACTAATGTCTATTAGAAATATTTTGCGTGTATATGCCCACCTTCAGTGCGTCACGAGAAACATCAAAATGTTCATAAATAAGTTTCAGACTAACCCTATGATAATGGCACCGGTGCAACTGTCTCACTCTGCATTATTTACCTCTGAAAAACACAATGTCTGTTGAAGTACCTGCAAAACACAGCAGTGCAGTAAATAAGCAGAACTGATTAAACCTCAAACCAGCAGGTTTCAGCCTGTTCTTCTGCCTGCAAGAAGTCTTGAGCATAATTTTTTCCAGCTGGCCCTACCTACTGTGTTGAACTGGTAATAGGTAAGCCTTTATCTCCTACATGAGAAAGGAGTAATCTCTGCAAACAGGAGCTCTTTAAACAGTAACTTCAGAACACGCTTGGATAAATTCTTCCTTTCAGCCACCATTAAGTTACAGAAAATTTCTCTTGTGCAGGGTATTACTAGGAAAAAAAGCAGAAGAGGCTTTGAGATTTGAATTTAATTATTTGAATTTAACAGTTCAGTTTAAATTGGAATTTAGCAATAAAACTCAATAGCGAATTTTATGCCTAAACAATTGCACATTCAGGCATTTACGCCTACCTCTCTGCATATAAAATCTGGATGTGCTATTCAAATATTTGTGCTTGAAAATTGGCCTCCCACTACCTAGAATATTTGATGTCACAGACACTGCAAGAAAGGGACGTTTCAATCAGACAAGGGGCTGTAGGTAACATTAACTGTCGTGACACGTGTCATCTCCAAAGATGTTTTCCATATGAGGGAGCAGATTGTTTTTCAGGGCTCTCCTGCATTTCCAGGCTAAACCTACAAGTGTGTGTGCAGCTACAAGCAATGATCAGAGCAAGATGTTATGGAGGTCGGTTTTTAAAATCTCTACTGTAGCAACATTTAAGGGTCCCCATTCTCAATCAAAGGCCCTCTGAACAGGGGGCTGTACAAACACAGAAGAGGAATATGGAGTTCTTTATATTCTAGTGATTAATGATGGAGGTGTAAGGACATGTAATTAAAGTTGGAAGTGGTTATGGTCAGGCTATGAAACCACCAGCTGTGCTGACAGTATGGTGCCAATAACACCAGGGTTGTGGGTTCAACCCCTGTATGGGACATCCACTTAAGAGCTGCGCTTGGTGATCCTTGTGGGTCCCTTCCAACCCAGAATATTCTGTGAACTGGAAATGGGGCTTTGGGAGATAAACCAATAGCTCATTTCTCCAGTATGTCCTGAGATGTGGTGCTAAAGAATGAGTGAAAACAGACTACCTGAAACTTTCTCATTCGCTAGCACGAAACTGATGTAGTTAAATTACTCAAGTAGCTAATGTAGATCAGTCACTACTCGTATCCAACCTAGCTCTAGTTATAGCAGGAAAAGATAAAAGCCTGTATGAGCTCTTTGCTCAGGTACAGCCACGTTACCTCAGCACACCTCACCTGGATCAGCTTTGCAAGAGTGGCAGGACTGGATCCAGGTCCTTTCTTCCATGATTATCTCTTTAACATAAGCTAAAATAAAATAATTCATGTCTTACATTAGTTAATATTGTCTCACTGTCTGAAGCTGAAGGAAGCACATATTTTGATACAAAGTACATTTTAATTTTATGTAATTATATTTACTTGCTGAGGGAAAAACTCTATGAGAAATGCTGACCTACTGTTTTCCACTCCCATACATATTCTGCAGTGGGGAATGTATTTTGCTAGCAATGCGTTAGTAGGACTTCCCAACTGTAGAAACAGGAAATCGTGACAGGACTCTTAGGATGATAAATCAGGATCAGTTATTAAATTTTAATTGACTATTAATTTAACATTTAATTATTTAATTGTGTGTTAAGTATTGTCTGGGGATTGGAATCAGATATTAAATTTTTCAGATTAATTCTAAAGTTAAATTAGTATTTATAGATAGAGTGATGCAATAACCTTTACAAAGGAACCATGAACAAACATTAGACATAAAGTGTGGTGAGTACTTCTGTGCTGGTTTTGTTTTTCCTTGACTGGTTCAGAGGAAGAAGGCCTGTTGTGGAAAAAAAAGCCCTTTCCCCTCAGATATTAATACATTATCAGTTAATAGTTCAAAGGGTTTGAGGTATCAGTCTTTAATCAAAGAATGCAAATCAATATTACCTTTATGGATATAGCTGAATCGAATCTTAGAAACCATCACCACAGCAGGAATGTCTTGGTGATGTACCAGTGGAGACACTGAAGGGTAGGTAAAGAGAAGGCAGTGAACTTCAAGCAACATTGTTTAATGATCTCAGGAAAGATGTTCTTTGGTAGTTAGCTGTACCTCCAGAAGCCTCACAACAAAACTGAAAGCAGAACATGTTACTCATATTTTGCTACTTAATAATGTCCAGGCTCTTCTGTCATTGAAATAACATAACCTGGCTTTGGCAAAATGAAACTTCACACCGTTCCCTGCCAGTGCCAGAGAGGATCTTATAGCTTATTTGAAGTCCCTTCTGCTCTTTCTTTTAACCAAATCTGTTTTGTGATAAAGTGTTCTCCCTTAGGAGAAGACTTACACCTTTCTCTTGTGGATCTGACAAGAGATTTCAGCAGCTCAGGCTGCTGGGCGTGTGTAGGTCAGTGAGTCCTGTACTAGTGACAGATATTGTTCTAATTTTGAACTACCCTGCTGCACGCTTTTCTAAGATCATTTGGATTAAATTCACAGTGCTGCTTTTGATTATTCAAAACCACGTTTTCTCTTGAAAGCTCTCTATCAATCTCTGCAATTTAATGCAGTTTTTGACAAAATAGTGAACATGTGAGAAGTAGTGATTGTTGAATGATGAGTATGTGCAATTTGGACAAGAACTTTGACTGTTCTTGAATGTGTATTCACTTAAAAAGAGGCTCAGGCCTTTGACTGGAGGAAGGACACGCTGGAGAGTGATCTCAGTGGGTGGTTGTACGTGCATGAATCTTATTGATGGACTGCAAATCCTTCCACCCCCCACAGAAAACCCCAGCTCTCTTGGCTCTAATTCTTCCGTCCTGTCACTTACCAACTCGCCCTTGAACTGGAGCAATGGATATATTGTGTGGCTTACCTGCTACTGCAGTAACTGATTCCAGTGGAAAAATGCAGTAACTTTTCATGTCAAGGGTCAACTGAGAAATAATGCCCTTTTCTTAAAATTCTGTATATTGTGCTGATATAATGTTAACAAAGCTAAAATAATGTATCGCTGAAGGTAAAAAATATAGAAAAATTGAAATATTAAGAAATATTAAGATCCCAGATACTGGTGAGTATAGAACTGGGAATATTTAAAAGTTATGTATTGCTAAATGTGACCTAGTTGGTACAGCGCAGAACTGGGAGCCAGATCTGGAATCCAGCACTAAGTGTGTCATAGGGAAGATCATTTAATTCACCTCATTTCTCTGTAAGATGGGGATAACAATAATCATTCTTATGAATTGCTTTGTGTTGTGCACCTGAAAGATGGTGAGTATTATAGCTACTAATTAAACATTATTTTAATCTTCAAATTTACTTTTCCTGTTAAACTTTAATGAGTGTTTATGCTCCCTTAATGCCAGAGAGGAAAAAAAGCATGATTGTGAAGCAGCTGCTAAGAAGTTTTCCCAGAAGATATTTAATATTAAATTGGGATTGAGTCATCTGTTTCAGATAAAGGGGCAATGCAAGAAATAATGTGAGAGTTGAAATTTTGAGTAATATATATTCAAAGCAGAATCAGAGCAGCTGACACCTCTGTTCCATCAAACTGGCTCCCACACCCCCAGTACCCTCTGTCCAGAAACTGTAAATGGAGATTATAATTTCTCTTTCGTTTAGAGCAAATGTAACAGTGTTGCTTAAAAATAGTTACAGCTGTAGGTTACAGATTGTTCCTGTTGTTCTCTCCGTGTCAGCTCTCCTGCCGTGTGCAGAGGTCTCTGCATCTCCAGCCAGCCCGGGAGAAGGGAGCGCTGGGCAGTTCTGAGGCCACTGGGACTGCAGTGGACTCCAGGCTGAAGCCTGCAGTGCAGCTGGGATTGGTACTGGCACTGGTAATTACACCACTCACTGCATTTGTCATTGTAAACCACTTAGTGACTTTCTACTCCTCTCTGTAAAGTTCTCCAAGTCAACTACATGTCAGTGAAACTTTAGAGTGTCTTCCCTAGTCTCTCTTCACAGCTGTCAGAGACTAATGGCTGCTCTCCAAACCCTAGGCTTTGATGGTAGAGGTTTGTGCCTAAAATTAAAACAGTGGTTCTAAAGCAGATTCCTAACTCCAGTGAAACTGGGAATTTCATCCACTGATTTAAGAGATCATATGTCAGCCTTGTCTTCTTGTAAGAGGAAGATTGCAATCTGTCCTGTCGCTCATCTCTTCTGAAAAGCATAAGGAGGTAAATTTGAACTTTTCCTGCCTCCCCTAAATATCTACTCCTCTAAATAGCATAATTGCAGTTTTCTCAGAAATGGAGATGACATTTTCCAGTTTCCTGTGCAGAGGAACTTCTGGTGCAGCATAGATTTTTAGTGCTGCTTTTTAGTCTTATTTCCTATGCACAGTTTATCACATAATAAAATTTACAGCTGCAGTTTTCTAATGAGAATATAAGAAACACAGCCGAGTTACTCCAGGCTGTCTCTGTTTTCCAACAAACTTGGACACATAAACAATGAGGAGTAGCTTGAAACCTGTATGTCTACAGGTTGGGGTAACTGGAGATGGATTTGTTTCAAAAGCAAGCAGGGAAATATTCTAGGTGATTGAAATAATTGACAAGGCTGATAATTATTTTATAAATGCAGTATTGGAAAAAAAAATTAGCAGATCATTGAAGGACTTAGAATTTCAGCAGGCATGGTTGTATGTCAGGTTCTGGGTTCCCTGACTCACTCCATGAGATGATTAGCATTGTGCCTCTGGTTGCAGCAGAGGTTGGATGTATCTCACTTTGTGTAACATGTAGGTCACAAACTGCCAGCACAGAAAATATGCATTTAATGAACTTCATCCACCAGCAGGCATCTCATTGTCTAAGCCTACCCTGAAGGGAGTGAAGAGAAGCATCTCCAGAAGGAGAGTCATACTAAAATAGATGTCTAGAATAAGTGGGACAAATTATCCCTCAGAGATGTCTGATCTTCCTCATTTGCTGTAGAGGTCCCTAATTATTGACTTATGTTCCACCCTTTCTGCTAGAGTAAATGGTGAACTAGATACAAACATAAAGTGGGATGGTGTCTATGCTACTCTGGTTTACACATTGTTGCCCAAATTAGGCAGGCATTGAAGTTTTGGGGTTTTTTCTTTGTCAGAAGCTACTGCAGTGAATGCTGGTATGAGGCAGTAATGGGCTGATGAGTACAGTGTATGCTCAGCTCTCACAGGTTTCCTGTGGTACAAGTGACTGTATGATCATTAGAAGAATAATGTCAGTAGACAGGAATCACAGGAATGGGTTGTGGACGGTAAAGGATCTTTTAAAGTGATAGAGAAATGAAAGCTTTATTCTTCAAGTTCATTATTTTATCAGACTCTTTTAAACGCATCTATTGTTCATACACAAAGAATGCAAAATAATCACTTATTAATAAAAGATATATATAAATATATAAATATAAATATAAATAAAGATATATATAAATATAATAAAAGATACATATAAAAGTTACAGATGGTTCAGAATGTTTACATTTGACTATTCCATAGCAGTGTGTTAGACATGCTACAGTGCAAAGGAAAGTACTGTAAACGGTATGTTTGCTCCCCAGACGTATTTGTGTAAACTTTTTCAAAAAAGTCAGCAAAACCTGAGTAGTGAAAATGGAGCTTTAACTGGCAGTAGAAACGTTGCTTTATAGGCAGCCTGTTAGCATGAGAGAACAGGATGGGCTGTGATTGTTAGGACTTTATGAGCAGGTCATACCAACCTATGGCTCAAGAAATGCTGTGTTAAAGCATGTCTGGGAATAGTGCTACTGGTTCACTGTGTGGAACTGATGTTATTACTTAACCTCTTTGCACTTACATTTTCACCTCTGGGACTAACAAATATTTACCCACCTTTGAAATGTACCTTCTGTTCTTCAGAGAAGTGCTGAATAAATACAGGGTAGTATTACTATCATCATCAGGTAATCCTGTTAATCTGACATACACTCTCTGTCCATGTTGAATATGTTCCATGCTACTTGATCATTGTAGTTAGATTAATGAAGGATATTACAGGATTAACTCTTAAGCAGTGGCTGCAGCTGCCCACCATGTGTGTTCACTATAACCCAAAGCCAAGGTTTTAAATCCTCTTGCCTGTAGTGAATAGAAGGAATGCACTTGACTTTTGCAGAACCAATTTCCCACCCAAAAGAGCAATGTCTTGACCTAAGAGATTGTAACACAACCTGTTGTAACACAGCCTGCTGCACAGTGCTCTGAGAGCTGCTGTGCTGCTCGCGCCAGGGGAGACAGCTTCAGTGCTAAGGCAGCTTCAGATCTCTGCCCACCGGACCAGTTTTACAGAGCTGTTGCAAGGTTAAAACCGTCTCATTTCTCACTGCACTGTAACTGCTACAGGTCACAAATTCATGTCTGGACTACTTTCTAAAATATTATCTGGAGATGAGGTACTCCCCAATGTAATGCAGTCTCAAAGTTGGACACAAGGACCTCCGTGGGCTACTTATAACTCAGTTGTTGTACAAAGTCAGGTGTAGTCTCAGCAGTATGGAGCTTGGCCTGAGCTGAAAATCATCCCGGGGCTCCTGAGGACATTCCTGTAGCTGCCTCAGAGTAAACTGTGTTGCTGCAGCAACACCTTTACCAGCAGCACCCTGACTGGTGTCAGGGTAGTTCTGGGAAGACCGTATGATGTGCTGGCACACTTCCCATGGGGTAGAGATACACCTTCACAGCCCTGCTGTTGGCAGTGCTATTCACTGGCTCTGTTTTGTCCGTTTCATTTCAGTGGCACTTAGAGAATCTGTGGGCTCTTATAGATGTGGGAAGTATTTTCAACAGAGGATGGCTGGGCTGGTGTCTGAGGGAGAAAAGAGCGCAGAAAGCACTGCATCACTGGCATGCACTGCAATTATGAGTCCCTTACTGGAGTATGGAGGGAGAACATGTGCTTGCAAATGCTTAATTTAGCAGTTTGAGAGGTTGGAACTTGCAGTTTTCTGGCTGGAGACTGATATGGAAAATGGGGGTTGAGCACAAATGCTAATTTAAAATGATGATGATGATGATTTTTTAAAGCAGTTTTCTGTTGTCTTTTTTTCTCTTCATTAGAGTACATTGTGTTATTGAAGTATATAGACTGCTAGGAGTCCAAATTTCCATTTTCAGCTGTAGCCTTTTCAAATCTTATGCTAAGCAAATGTAGTGGATCACTATTTGTGGGGGAAAACTACTACTGCTTTCCTCAGTCAGGCATGCATGGTTCAGAAATGTGTTAGAATACTTTCACTACCCATATCAAGTGTTGGGAGCTCCCTATATGCAATGCCCACAGCACGCACTTTGACCTTTGTGAGCTGTGAGTGGGTACCAAGCCAAGGAAGCATTATCTGGTCTCATTAACAGTGGCATTAAAGTGAGATACTGTAAGGCTTCAGAAGGGAGGGAGTAAAGTGTATAGGGATGGGGGGCCTCTATAAATAACCTATAGAAGTTAATTTGAAAACGCTTCTCACAATGGATGTATTTTTCCTTTGTCTTTTTTTTTTTTTTCTGAAGCCTCTAAGTTGTTTGGTGGATCCTGGATTTTTTTTTCCTGTTTCAGTTTTGGAACGTAGCCTTTTTTGTCCCTGGGAAGACGATTAATTCTTGTTCCTACTGCCACATAATGAGAGCGAGAGAAGCAGGATGATGCTACAAATTTTTCATAAATCCTGACTGCAGAGAAAAAATTTAGTTATATAACTTGTCCGTAAAAAGAGGCATCTTTTCCCTGACATCCTCTTTACTTTTTCCAGAATGAAATAAAACTGGAAGTAGCTTAGTGTGGTGGAATTTCATGTTCATGAATATACATAGTGTATATATATGTATACTGCATGTATAGTATAGAGAGTCAGTGTCTTTAATATGCTCTGTGCTTTCACACTCAGCATTTCTCTTTGCATTTGTAACTGAGGACAAAGCAGTTGTAAGGCAGTGCATGGTTTACACACCTTGAGAGGAAAAGAGCAGGACACACGTGGGAGAGGCGGGTGTATTCCGGTGTATGGAAGGAAGAGGAAAATCCTGGCAGAAGTCTGAGAAAACCCCTGGAGAAATGAGGTTGCTGCTCACCTGCAAGTACCTCTGAGCAGCTCCTGTGGGAAGGCATCTTTGCCAGCTGTGCCAGGGCAGCTTGTTTCCATCTGCCTCCCTCAGGGCTCTGCGCGGAATTGAAGCCACATCCTGGTTTGTGCTGGGATTTAAACTGATCTGGAAGCTCAATAGCAGCCTTTTATTAAAACTTACCATTAAGTAGTATTTATACAGTTATTAAAACATGTTTTTACACTGCCATGTTAGCCTAGTAATTGCTTGGGTGATTTCATCTATGTGCAGGATACCGCTAAACAGAGCAGTACCCCGATACCAAATTAGTTGGTTAAAGGTAATTCGGCAAGGGGTGGGGAAGAAGTGCACTTTGCTTTCCTCTCTTATTGCCTTCAATTCTTTTATTACGTCAGCCTGTGAAGACAGTATCTAGAAACTGCTAAGACCAGTCTGCAGCTTTCTCCTGACATAATTAGGGCTATGGATAGCCTCCTCCACATTCCTTCTCTGTTTCCTTGAAGGAAACATCTCTTCTGCTCATCAGAGGGGCCCTTTTCATTATTTACAGCTTCTTGTTATCTTTTACATTCCTGTTTGCATGGCACGTCGCCTCAGTGAAACCTCAAGGCCATGCACTGACCGTATTTCTCTCAATATCTCTCTTGAGCAAATGTCATGTTCATGCTGGCACTTAACTGCCTGCCTTCTTTCTGTGTCTGCTTTAAGGTCAAGAACACGGTCAAGTCATCCTTCAGTACATTCACTATTGTTGTCATTGTTAAACACTACACAGTAATAAAATTCAGAACAACCCATACTTCCAGAGCAAGAATGTAAGGACTGACCCACTGGATCACACCAAAGCTCGGTACATCTCAGTATCTCCTCCCTGGAGGTAACTGATAATAAGGGTCCAGAGGGACACACACGAGCAAATTTAAAGCGTAACCATGCCCTAGTCTTGACTCAGTATGCGTCATCCACGGAAGACTGCCATGGCCATTAAATGTTCCGTTTTAAAGCTAATATAGGCTTGGTCTTTCTCCTGGTTTCAAGTTCTGGCAGTATGCCTTATTATTTAAAGTCACTTTTTGATTACTTTTTTTTTTGGTTATTGTTGTTGTTGTTAGGAGTGGGGGTTTTTTGCTTGTACATAGGGTTTATTATTGAACTGTTTCCTTTCTTTTTCCATTTAAGTTGGATGCTGCCCATAGCAGGGTGTTCAGGACATAAGCAGTGACCGGCCAATGGAAAGATGGTAGCAGCTAACAAGGAGTCTAACCTGCGTGTCAGTAGAAATGTAATAACAGTGGTAATTTATTAATGTCTTTATTGACTTTTAAGGCTGAAAAATCAATTCCCAGTTTAAAATACAGTCCTTTTTTACATCAATTTGTAAAATGCTGTAAATCAAGCATTTTCTGTGTTTCTTATGTGTCCCTTCCATCTCAGGATATTCTATGATTCTAGGATTCTGAAATAGTAGAGTGGAAAACATGCTGGAGTAGGATAATTTCTCATGGAGCTGGAGGGTCTGCAGAGACCTCAGATCCACTAATGGGTTATTCTAAACCACATGTATTTATTCCAAGGCAGAGGCATCTTGCATCATGTAAGTTACAGAAGAGGATATGGAAAGCAAAGAACAGACTTCTCAGAAGACACTTTTGATGCACAACCTGAGGTATTCAGAGCTTAATATTATTATTGCTATTATAAAAAAGATAATATAATATAACATAACATAACATAACATAACATAACATAACATAACATAACATAACATAACATAACATAACATAACATAACATAACATAACATAACAAACATAACATAATATAACTTAATATTGATATTATTGATATCTCAATATCAATATTTGAGATATTGAGTATCAGTGGCTGAACTCGGTGCTGCAGAGTTTTGTATTTGGATAATTGGTGCTAAGCTCTCCCATTTTGGTTACCTGAAGCCAAATGATACATTCAGACATGCTGGTCTCCATGTTTTCCCCAAGCTCTTGTAGTGAGTCACTGAAATGAGTGTTCCTCAGGAATCACAATTCCCGGCTCCAATGCCAGACCACACCACTTTTGAGACAAAATAGGCATTTCTTGATCTCTCTTTGCCAATGGCCATAGCTCTGAAGCAATTAATTCAATAATAAAGGTGGAAATAGCAGCCGGGAAATGCTGAATGTCTCCCCATGCTTTTAAAATACTTCCCATGTGTAGGATTAACCTTTTCTTGTCTACTCTGTATTTGTTAGTAAAGCTGTCATTCCAGAAATGGGCATTTTTCATTACTGTGTTCAGGAGCTTCATTCTTCTTGGATTTTTGCTCTAATTGTCCATGTTACCCCATTAGGTTTTCATTCATTTGTTTCTTTTGCTTTGCGTCCCAGGTAGAAGTCCGGAGATAAACGCAAGGAATCACCCGTTCTATTCCAGTGAGTGAAACACCAAACATTTCTCTTTCAAGAGGCTGAGTATATTTATCTATATGTGTGTGTGCGTGTGCATTCCTTGATGGGATGCAGAATATTTATTCCTGATCAAACTATTTTTCTTCTCCTGATACTTTTTAGGTGCTGTAACATTACTGCATGATATATGTGTGCACTATGGTTATGGGTATTTTATTTATTTTTATATTCATTTTTGATTTTGCCAAATGAACTTCAGCACTCAACTATCGCAGGTTTTCTGTCTGGTATTCTTCTCTGTTCCTGGGTACATTTCTTGGCTAGGTTGTCTGCACTTCAGCTGTTCTTAAATGCCTCTGGTGTAGGTTTGATTGGAGGTCATAAGAGTTGTCTGCACTTGCTACTTCCTGACCTTTTCTAGATTTGGTAACAGAGTGCCCTGTGCGTGTATGTCAGTGACGCTTTTGTTCTGAGAAGCACGGGCTTGGCAGTTGTTGTTCAGCTGTGAGGCAGAGATCGCCTTTCCCCGGAGCAGAGAGGAATGATTCTGATAATAGTTGAGCTGTTGGGGGGTCTGACTTTTCCGTGGCTGTGAACTTCTCGGGAAAAGTAGTTGCTAGGAGAAGACTGCATAGTATTTAGGGCAAGGGTGGTGGCTCTGCCTTCAGTAACAAAGCTGATTTATTTTATAATTTGGGGAACAGAAATCAAACCATCTAATGGTGCAATCTGTGGAGGATTTTTCACTGCCAAACCTTCCACTGCTAAAGCAGTTCCAAAATGTTCCACTAGCATTGGATGGCATTTCTGCTGAGCTGGCTGTGTAAATTAATTCATATCTATTCCTACATTTTAACTCTTCTTTTGTCCCTCCATTTTTTGGCGGTCTTTTTTTTGGTTTGGTTTGGTTTGGTTTGGTTTGGTTTGGTTTGGTTTTTTATGGACTGGATGAGGTGGTTTAACAGCAAAGAGAGGGCTTTCTTCAAGCAAAGCCTCTTTCCAGAATGCTTGGGATGTCACATGCAGAACTCACAGAGCTGTGTGACTTGTCCTAAGACGCACCCCATAAGGAGTAGGTAGGGGGCATTGTCACCCTTCCACTGGTGACTCAGTGGAGCTGAATTGTCTCCTTCACCCTCTGTTTACCAAACAGCTGTTTCAGTAAAGCTCCCTGGATTCACAGTCGGGCTCCGTAGGTTTGCTATCACCAGACTGCCTTTGTTAACTATCTGTGTACGTTTGAGGCTTAAGATCAGTCAACAGTCATCAGGTGGCGATTGTGCCAGTTGTGTACAAAGCAGAAGCACAAGAGGGGTCCATGTTCTGCTTGCCCCTGTCAGAGATTGCTGCCAGCCAGAAAAAAGAATCCTCAAAGCTTTCCGAGGTTTGCTGCCCAGAAAAGAGCAGTGGGGTCAGCAGCGATGGCAACTGGCAGGAGTTGCAGTGAACATGGTGAGCTGGAAGAGGCTGGCAGGAGCCAAGAGGACATGAGGCTGAGTTATGATTTGAGCACTAAAACGTTTTGCTGCAGCTTTGGGTGTTGCCCTCTGTATTATGTGTCTGTATGATCCAATCTCTTCTCTTGTTGGTCCAGGAAATATGCAGCAAGTACTATGCTTGAAATATGCAGTAAGTACTAAGTGGCAAGTTCTGTGTACTGTGGTGATTACACAAATATTCTTGCAGAGAGAGCTGTGCCTTGTACTTAATAATATCCCATCATTAACTGTAACAATGCTGTGGATTGTCTGCCAACATGCAGTCTAAAAGCTCCCACTAAATAATCATGACACAGGAAAAATCTTGGGTAACAGATTTCCAAGGACTTATTTGGCTACGATATACAAGCAAGACAGCCACGAGATGATTCACTGATCCAAGAATTTGGGCTGGATGACCTAATGACTTCTTTTGGAGAGAAGGCAGTTCTTGCTTAGAGCAAGCATGCCTAGAGAGGGCGGCTAATTTACACTTGCTTACTGCAGCACACCACCCAGCCCTGCCTTTGTGGTGCCTGTACAGCAGTCAATGCTGGCTGGAGCGACCCTTACAGTCCCTGAGGCAGGAGTGTGTGGTGGCCCCATACCTGCAGATGTGGTCCCCGGCCGGTCTGTAACCCAAAATTCCGGCGCTGGGAGCAGAAGCGCTGCTGTAGCGCAGCTGCGGTGCGGAGGTGACGGCGCCTTACAGGTCACAGCGCAGAGTGGAAGTTCCCCCTGCTGGAGGAGCGGATCCACTGCGGCCAGCGGAGCCGTGCAGCCGTGCACATGTTCCCCGAAAATTAATTTCTAGAGGTGCTGAACTTTAACTACGTGTCTATCTATGCCTGCAGCTTTACCTGCAGGCTGTGGGTTGTTGGTCTGTTTGCCCCTAGACGTATTGTTTTTCTGAGGACCAGATCCAGAGAGCCATAAGAAAAGGTGGTCCTGTTAGGGAGGACTGTTGAGCTCAGCAGAAGAAAGGTGAGGTGTAAGGTCAAGCTGGATGGGGGGCTGAGCAACCTGGTCTAGTGGGAGGAATTGGAACGAGATGACCTTTCAGGTCTCTTTCAAATCATTTTCATTCAAATCTTTTTCAAATCATTCTATGATAAGTATCACTGTGAGGTCCGCGGAGGTATCACAACAGATATGGACTAGGTACTGTGGACAGGGCCGTGAGGATGTCAGCGGTAACTTGGGACTAGAGAAGTCTGTGATCAGCTCTTAGAACTGCTGCCTCTGGTTTGAAACGTTCAGTCTTTCCCTGCAGGAGTTCTTCCCAGATTACTCACAATACAGGAGGGATTTTCAGCCTCTTTCAGCTATGCTGTCTCAGAATGATGAGGAAACTTAGCTGCAGATGCCCAGTCTTCAGAAAGAACAATGTGTGGGGCATGGAGGCAAGGATCCTGCAGTGCACCCAGGGTGGCTGGAGCCTTGGTCTTAATGCCAAGAACAGCCAGCTGCTCCACAGACCAGCCTCCATCTGAAGCTTGGGGGTGGTCTGGTGGCAAGCTTGAGATCTCAGGATTTGTCTTGAGATCTCAGGATTACTGCAAGACAAAACCTCGTCACGAATTGCCATGGGCATGTGTGCTTCCAGTAGAAGGGAAAAACCAAAGCAGGAGAAGATGATTTCAGGCAATCTAACCACATTTGGCATGTGCCGGTGAAAGAAAGGAAAAGAACCCAAAAGAAACTTAAAAGAGAACAACCTGCAGGTCAAGCCAACATATGTTGTTGTGTGTGTGGGCAGCTGTTCCTCACGGAAATTGGACTTGACAGCCGTGAGACCCCCTAGTGAAAACCGATGTCGAGGTGAGATTGCTGTTTGTCATCACTGATGATGATGGGAATTTACCTGGATCGTGCGGCCAATACCCTTGTCCGTTGTGTCCGGACACTTTGAGGGGTGTGGGGAAATGGGCAAATCCTTCTCTTTCTGTGGATCGAAGACACCGCTCGACCCCGTGCCTTAGCTTTGCCTTTACTTTGGTGTGAGCAGTCCATAGGGTTTCCTTCGTGTCCTGCTCGGCTGCGGTGGTCCAGAAGCGCCCGCGTACCTGCCTGGTGCCGCGGGTGGGGCAGGGACCCCCTCCGCACCCAAAAGCTCCGCGCACGCCGCGGGGTCTNGGCGGCCGGCAGCGGGCGAGGACACCGGGCGAGCCCTCCCTGCCGGGAGAGCCAGCCCTGCGGCACACGGCAGCGCCATGGTCTCATGGATCATCTCCAGGCTAGTGGTGTGAGTAGCTGCCGCTCGGCACCTGCGGCGTGTGCCCGGTGTGCCCGCATGTCCGCGTGTGTGTGTGCGGCGTCCGCGCCGCCGGTCCCG